>OZ024916.1:2062475-2332475 GCA_964017125.1 Flabesymbios commensalis
ACCCCCATCAGATTTGAAACACATTTTTCGTCTTTTATTAAAAAGTATATCATGTCGATTTGTAATTTTTCTCCAGTATACCAGTTAGTCATAACCTTCGAAAACCCTTTTTGTACCAGTGTAGATCTAATATTAGATATTCCACGTTTAGAAATAGGTGTCATACTAAATTATCGATAACATTTGGTTGTACATGCATGTTGAGCCATTAGTAAAAATGAAAGGAATTGGGCTTTAGGCCACCTTTTTTGCACATATAGGCTGAACTGGGCCAGGAGAACCTTCTGAGGATGATGAGATGAATGAGATGACACTGTCCTCCAGACACAGGATTCGAAATTCGAGCCCTGGCGGTCTGAGGTCGGGTACGCTGCCTCTCGGTCACGGAAGTTCCCCACAATACTGACTTTCACACGTGGATGGGGAAGAAACAATTTTTGTTTCTTTCAAACCGCCGAGTCCGGGAACCGAACCCCGAACTCTGGCGTGAAAGGCAGCGGTGCTTACCACTACCCTAGGGCCCCCGCCCTGAGCCATTAGTGAGTCACTATTCTCGGCAAAGCTAGAAGGGCAGTCAATCGGAGCACGTCATTCCATAAAGAAGCTTGTCCACAGGGCTACATTGTGAAAAACAGGCCCGTCATTTTTTGGGGGATCCCCATCCCCCTATGACCCCAAAGCTGAAAATTTACCCTAGAAACATCATCAAGAATCCGCCAGATTGCACTAACTTGTAGGTGAAAATAATCAAAATCGAGGGGGGAGGCATGCCTCCGCCCCCCCCCCCTTCCCCCATAATCTTAGTCTCGTTTCGCTCAACGCCAAAAAACAATACAAACAATATTTTACAGGCTGTCCAATTAACTTATTTCGAAAATACCCCAGCAATCCAAAATGCGACCCCACCCCCCCCCCTCGGTTTTGAAAAATCCTGGGCGTGGGCCTGACGAATTGCGTACAGTTAGCCACTGCCTTATCTATTACACCCCATATCCAAGAAAAACTTAAACACTGCTGAGAATACTGACCTTCTAATCCCGCCAGGAAATTAGAGTCATTTCTTTTTAATAATAATCACAGATATTCCTCTCAGGGAGTACACTATATTAGAAATACAATTTGAATGATACAGTTTTCGGAAAATTTACCATAGGACTTTTTCGAAGCATTTAACTTGAAAATAAGATATCAACAGTGGATGATTCAGAGGGGAAAGAGGGGAGGGTTGGGGGCACTGACCCCTTTTCCAAAACTAAATTAATCCAGCACCGATAAGCATTGCAAAAAATATCGGTTTTCGACACTCTAAATTCTAAATTTACTAGGATAGTGGCTCAACTTGAGGACCTATCCTAATACATTTAGAGTGTCAAACTCGCATATATCAGCTTAAATCATATTAAATTTCAAAACTCTGGCTCAGGTAACTGGGACACATCGAAACCAACTGATTTTTTCAATTTTAAATCATCATATAACAATTATGTCTTAGTTAACTCTGCTTGACCGACCAGGTCGAGCACAAAATACGGGATTAGCCATGAAGCTGTAATGGCTGATGTTTTTGTGTTTTACCATTCTGAAATTGTGTTTTCGACGTCAAATCTTGGAAAACATGTAGATATTTTGTGTATTTTAGGTAGAAGAACAAAACTGAAAACATGTCAGAAATAAATGAAAGAAACTAAATTATGATAGATTCGTAGATCCGAATATACTCGGCGATTCGCGCCTCGCATCTATCTATCTACGAATCTATCAGGGGGGATTCAGGGCGGATGCCCCTTTTGAAATCTATAAAATATTATTCGATGTATATAATGAAGAAATTAGATGATGGTACGAGCTATTTTCCCATTTGTTATTACTTAGATACATGAAAATGGTGCATTTGGTATTTTACTAGCAAAAAATCACTTGCGCTTTCGGCGCTCGCCTTCCATTTTTTGTGTGTGCCATTTTTAGCTTTCTTTTTTTTCCTACCCTGGATCCGCCCCTCTTTATCGCATGTTTTCTTTCTCCTTGACGTAATCAGTGGTAATAACATATAGTGGTCGGAATGACCCAGGCGAGCGCCATACCATAGATTAACCGTGTACATGTATGTTAACCCCTGGAACACTTAGCTATTCAATTTAAATTTTCTATCACTTGAAGTTGTGTATCGCTACCGCGACACACAACTTCAAGTGACTGAAAATGTATGTGATTTGTTAAGCTGAAGCCCCACATAAATTAGTGTTTCAAGATTAAAGGCATACATTGTATTTTCACTTTTAACAATTGGTTAATTTATACAAGTGCTTATAATAAGACAAAATGTCTACTGTAGTCGACATCGGTGTTCTGAGTGTTAAAATGTGGCCGTACTAAACAAACGTCGCTGGAAATGCCCCCCTAATCGTTAGTAGCTTGTCCGGGTCATTGTGACCTTTCTATGAAATAAAAATGAAATGAATGGGGTTTAAGGCAAATGTAAGCTAAACTGGACCAGGAGAACCTCCAGAGGATGGTGAGATGAATGAGATGACACTGCCCTCCAGAAACAGGATTCGAAATTCGAGCCCTGGGCCAGTTTGAGGCTGAGAACTTTACCTCTCGGTCACGGAGGCTCCCCACAATATTTAATCTCTACGAGTAAGCGGAAAGGAAACTTTTTGTTTCTTTGTTGCCAGAGCGGGGCTCGAACCCGCGATCTCCTTTAAGTCGAAGAAAGAACTAAATTACGATAGATTCGTATATCGGAATATGCTTGTCGTTTCGCGCCTTGCACATTCGGATTTACGAATCTTAGACGTGATAATATATAATGGTCAGAATGACCCCGGGGAACGAAAGGTCACTAGAAATGGTCCCCCAAATCGTTAGTACGCGTTAGTATGCTTGTCCGGGTCATGGTGACCCATGTATGAGCTAGTACTGTTGTGTATCAGAAAAAAACTGTTTTCTTTTCAAGTGAGCAGACACTTCAGCCTGTTTGCGGCCTGTTTGCAGGGCAAAGCTGTATTACTGCATGGCGTTACCATGGGAACTAAAGGCCCGTCGTTACCACAATACGCCCATGATCAGTGCTATCTGATAACCCCGCGTGATTTTGGCACAATGCCGGCCCAATGTTGGCCCACCGTGTTAGATGCTGGCCCGGCCCGTCCCCAGCTGTTGGCGGCTGGGAACGGGCTGGCATTGTCGGCAGATAAGGCGAACAATAGAGTAAACAATTTGCTAATTGACATGGCTTGAATAATTACATGTAGTAGGTCAACGTCAGGGTGCGGGGTACATGCATAGAGTAGGGCGGGGGCCCTGGTGCAGTGGTTAAAATTACGAGACTGTTTTGACAAACGCGATCAATTTAACGCGGCAAAGACACTTGGAGGATTAAAAAGGTGTATGAATGCAATATTATTTTTCAACGATTATGTGAAAAAAGTAATAAATATATACATTTTGTAAAAAAAAGCAGGAGTGGGAGACAGTCTTGTAATAGTGTGTATAAATGCCGCAAATATGCTTATATATTCTTCTGGGTGGGGGCCCTGGTGCAGTGGTTAAAGCTGTCTGCTTGGAAAGTCAGAGATCGCGGTTCCAACCCCACTCTGGCCTTCAAGTTTAAAAAGGAAGAAATTGTTTTCCCCCCGCTCACTCGTAATGATCAATATTGTGGGGAGCCTCTGTGACCTAAAGTTAGAGTGCTCGGCCTCAGACCGAAATGACTCGAATTTCGAATCCCGTGTCTGGAGGGCAGTGTCACTTCATCCATCTCAGTATTCTCAGGAGGTTCTCCCGGCCCAGTTTAGCCTATATGTTCACAAAGGTGGCCTAAAACCCCATACATTTAATTTCGTTTTACATTCATTTATCTATTTAATAAAATATATTTATACAGGGTGTATACATGTTAGCAAAGATGCTATTTTTAAAATATGTGACCTGTCATACATTCAGCAATACAATACATTTCTAAAAGATCTGATATTGTAAATGGTATATATCCATAATCTAATCATAGCTACACTTAAAATCTATTTAACTAACATTGTCATATGAAACAAAAACATACAGGCCATTCCTGCATACACCACGATACATCGCCGCAAAACATTCCGCACCCCTTGGATATGGGTTATCTCTCCACTGAACGTGGAATTTATGTGGCGACTTACAGACAGAAGTATTATTATCAGATACAAAAAATCATCTTGTATATATTCACTGATAATGCGTCAATTAACGAAAAGTGATGTGAAAGGGTGTATCTGCCACTTTGCAAAGTGGCAGATACACCCTTTTATTTCCAAGGGGACGGAATGTTTTGCGCTGATGTATCGTGGGGTATGCAGGAACGACCTATATGTTTTTTAAAGTTCTAAGCACGTTTTAGTCTGTTCTATTATCAGTGTTTGGTCTGTTTTGTTAGGATTGCTATTTGGAGTGAAATGGGTTGCAAATGTTCTGTCACAAAATAAACAAATATGACAGATATTCACTCAATGAAAGATGTGGGTCGCGCTAGCGAGACACAACTTCAAATGGGCGAAAATTTAAATTATTTAATTTAGTGCTCTATAGGTCATCCTACTTATTCTGATGAAATGTGACATTCCAAAGTGGTGACTAAATAGTAACAAGGCGCATTTTTAATTATTTGAACGTCAATCATTCAACTTAAGTCGCGGTATCTTATTCAGTGTACCAAGTACAGTATTTTCAACGGTTGATGGCTCATTCACTGGTATACTGAATCCAGGGTGGGATGGATGTTTGTCATCGAAGCTGTGCATAAACACTGCTCAAAACTGTTCAAATGCCTGGGGTACAATGCTGTTTGAGGTATTCTCACACTCTGTGAAGTAGTTTTCACTATGAGACGTATATCACTCTAACTGCACTGTAGGCCTAGTAGTGTAGTTTAAACTGCAACCTATGGCAGTTATGTCATTATGTGACTCGATCGTGTGAGACTCACACCTTATTCATTGGACGAGTGCTGTATTCTCCCATATCGCACTCAAATGAACACCGTTTGCATGTCTTCTGATAGCATGAAGTCATACGATAAGAGTACTGCTGTGGTCATGACTTCGGGCTTCCTTCTGTCGCGATACTTCCATGATAGTGAAGATAATCCTTATAGCCCATTATATTATAGATCAAATGACAAGAGGCGAACCGAATGAGTCAGCGGTAGCCATACATAGTGTTATAGCCACATCTCCTTATATAGTTTTTAGTCCTTAGCCTAATTTTAGCGGCCTGTTGTCTTCCAGTGGTGCGACCGGCCGTCCGTCTGTCCGCCAATTTTAACACCATGACTTGTTTCGAAGTCCTGGAATGCACATTAAACTTCCCATTTGACCTTCCTGTGACCTCTAAGACATTGATTATTTCCTTATTGACCAATTTCATTAGCGCGACTCACTGAACAATTTCCTACGTATCGCAAAAATTTATACCATATATCTATTTCACCAATGACTCGAATGATTTCGAAAATGGACGCGCATCGGGCAAAAACTAAGCCACGGTGGCCAAAATAACTGATTATCGGCAATTATTTTTTTAATATGCGTAATATCTGGAAAACTGTACCAGATAGATAGACCATTACGATAAACGAAAATTTGCGGTTTCAGGGAGGCATATGCCCTGAAAACTTTCAACTCGATAAAATTCAAAATATCGACTGTGGCCATTATTGACTTTAATGTGCGAAATATCTGGAAACCGTGCCAGATAGCTAGACCATTACTTTATAGCAAAATGTGCTGTGTCAGGAAGGGATATGCCCTGAAAAATTTCTATTCGAAAAAATAAAAAATGGCACAACACATTTTATCTTTAAAATGTTTAAAAGGTGATACTTAATGTTCCAATAAAAAATGAAAACCCGAATATATTTGGCACCGGCGGTTAAAGGGAAAGTCATTTAATTTCACAGATATCAATTTACCATAAATAGAAATTTGAAGCTTGCATTAGCAATTCCAGCTTCAAATGACGAAAAATAGAATCAAACAATTCAAATGAAAGGGAATGAATCACGGAGGCTCCCCACAATATTGAATCTTTACGAGTGAGAAACCTGTAATTTCCGACTTTCCAGGCAGGCAGCTTTAACCAAACAATCCAGCCGCAGACTGGTATAATGAGTAGATGGGGCTTTAGACCACTTTTGTCCTATAGTAGATTAAAAGGAGATACTTAGCCTAGTTATTTTGATAACAGAGCAGAGCGATCTTGATTAAGTCAGGCTGGCATTTTGTTTACAGACCGGCCACTGTGTCCTAAGACGGCATATACTGATAACACTATTATAGGAAATACCACTTAACTGCCGTGCCAAGGTAAACACAAGTAACTCCTCACTTGGAAATAAATAAGTTACAACTGTTTGCGTTTGTACTGTTATAAACAAACAGCAGTAACTGGGAAGTAGACCTAACCCAGCAAACACTAGACATTGACCCGATGTTGTTTTGATGTTGACCCACCGTCTATGACGTTGGCCCAACATCGAAACAACATTGGGTCAATGTCCAGTGTTTGCTGGGGAGCAGTTACTGCTATTTGCCTGTGGATGGCCGTGTACATGTGTTACTACCTTGGCCCACATATTAACATACCAAACTGTGATTTTAGTCATTCTGATTGCTAATATACTGGTCACAATAACCCGTGCGAAAGACGTACTACAGATTCGGACGTATAAGTCGGTCCACGCACTAAAAGAATTTAAATATTTATAATGACCGTAAAAAGATAACATAGGTATTCAAATGAATCAGAAAGAGCCAACTATGACATTTATGATTTGAAATTTAAAAAAACTCTTTGGTCTCTATGGTTTATACGAACATATTTCAAAGTTGTACGGGTTAAGAACATGTACTTTTTTCTGTCTGAAGTAAATAATAAATCTTACTTTCTCTCATTTATTTTAAGGTGACGTTATTGCTGTTATACCTGCTTTAATTTTAGGAAAAAAACCCCCAAAGTTTAAACATTTATTTGTGACGACTTGATTATTTTTTTTATACATTTGTCATGAAATCTGTTTAAATGTGTATCCCATGTCAATTAGTATTGTCAATTCATTTATGGAATTGCTAACATAATTTCCAGCTTCAAATTTGGAAATCTCCCAATTTGAATCATTAACTAATTGAGTATTTACAAAATACCCTAATCTAACTACCACAAACTACTTAGAGGTAGCCCTAACTCGGATTTTTTTTTTTTGAGAAATTGTGTGTATTTTGTGTTGTTTTTTGTTGTTATTCATGTTTCAAAAAAAACTTGGATATGTGGGTGGGTGGGCGGCTGAGTGTTTGAGTTTTTCACGGATTTTTGGATTTTTTTTAACTTGACAAAACCACTTAATTAATTTTAGTGACATTCTATTTATTTTACCATTTAAACCCACGCGATGCATCAAAGCATCATTTTGAGTCTCTGAAAAATGCTTTATTTTTCTACAACTAGGTGTTTTAGAGCGAAAATATTCATGAAACTGTTTGAGCCCTTTAACCGCCGAATTATTCAATTTTTATTTTCACCCACTTGAACTTGTGTCTCGCTGACGCGATCCACAACTTCAAGTGAGTGAAAATTATTCAGATTTGACAAAATGGGGGTCTACTCTTTTCAAATATTGCGGGTTGATGTCACATTTTATCTTTAGCATATTTAAAATGTGGTACTTAATGTGCTAATAAAAAGTGAAAACCCGAATATATGCGGCACCGGCAGTTAAAGGGTTAATAATATACATATATTTTTTTCATTTGCGACCCACTTCAGGTCATCTTCACCTGTGTTCTTGGGCAAAGCGCTTCGCCCTGAAGTGCTTTACTTGACTCAGGTGAAAATGAGTACCTGGTAGGACAGACATAGCAATGTGTAATATAAGTTCAAAGCGCCGAAATCGCAGCAGGACTGTATGCTTTCCGTGGGGTTGAAATGGTACGCCAATAAAGAGGCTCAGTGACCAGGGATAAAATTTAAAGTCCGATGATAGATCTTCAGACTTTATATCAGACTATAAACCTGCACCTTTACCTTGTTTTACTACAAATCGAGAATTGCTATAACAATTCACCCATGATAAAGCCAGGCTTGAAAGGGTTAACATATATATATATATCCGTCCTAGAAAGGAAAATGTGTAATTCGTCTCCAATAATTAGAGGTTTAAGGTCCATGGTTCTATATTTAGGCCCATAGTTTTGTACTAAGTATTCAGAGGCGGATCCAGAGGGGGTCACGGGGTCACGTGACCCCCCCTAATTTTAAATGCCCTTTTTGAAATGTAGAAAATATATTTTTCTGGATATAATAATTAGATTAGATGATAATGCGAGTTATTTTCCTATTTGTTATTCCTTAGATACATAGAAATGGTGTATTTGGTATTTTATTAGCAAAAAAATGCCTCACGCCTCCGGCGCTCGCCTCTTTTTTATGTTTATGCCTTTTTTATCTTCCGGTTACCCTGCCCTTTTTCTACCCTGGATCCTCCCCTGGTACTTAGAATGGTCTCCAAATACTGACTATAAAAATATGGGCTCAAATATAGAACTTGGCAAAGTAGATGAATGATGAACACGACTTGCATTGATTGATTTCTATTCTCGGCCTAAATGTGTAACGTGAGAGCGAATCCGTGACACAATAATAGAAAAATCAGCCATGATTTGTATATCTATTTGTGTAAATATACACGGTGTAAGTGCCTAGACAGTCCAGCTTAATGACCCTACAAAAATTGAACTGCCTGCCTGTCTGCTGTCTAATTTGTGAAATGCTGTGTTATTATCGTGTAATGTCTACGTTTCTATTATACATGTTTTTGTTGTTGTATTTAAATTCCGTTGTTAATATATCCTTTATATCTAGATACACATTGTTGATACTTGTCCTGCTAAGGTAATTTATTTTAATTTTCACTCACTTGAAGTTGTGTCTCGCTGCTTCAAGTGTGTGAAAAATATACATATTTGTTTAATTTGAGTACAAATATTGATGTTTTAACATACATCTCATTCCCAATAACAGTGATTTTGGTCGACTAAAAAAAAAAGAATAAAAAACGACAATAATCGTGATCAGCAGAATAAAGGCTAACAAGTTTAACCCCTTAAGCCCTCACGATGCATTAAAGCATCATTTTACATCCCTGAAAGCAGACTTAATTTTCCTACGACCAAGGGTCTTAGCATGACAATTTCCATGAAATTGGTTCACCAATGCATGGTAATTTTCTTGAATTTTTAAGCCACTATCCAAGTCAATTTCATCCACTACAAGACGAGAATTGCGACAGCAATTCGCGGCTTGTATTGAATGAAGATGACCATGATAAATTCAGGCTTGAAAGGGTTAAAAAGCAGTAACTGCTTACATTTTCAATTATCAATAACGAACCATAATAATTACAAAATAGAATGACACTGTGTTGATACATGGATTTTGAGAGGTAGTCCGAGGGTTTCCGCCGGAGAAATGTTAGACTGTCGGCTTTTTCGACAATGTCTCATGTTTGCGGGGATGCTGACCCTCACAGTGACACTGATTATGTCGCTGGCATGTAATCCAGCTTCAACCCGTGTCCTGCTGAATGTTATATGTTTCTATTTGTTCGATATTTTAACCATGAAATATTTGTTTGTAAACCATGGAGATCGAAGGGTTGTTTTCAATTTTAAATCATCACAAATGTCTTAGTCAGCTCTTTCGGCTTCATTTGAATACCTATGTTATGGGTCTACGGCCATTATAAGGAAGTCTCTATTTTATAACTCACTAATTAAATGCACCAATTGAATACTTTCGGTTGTAATTATTTTTAATATCTCTTAAAAAACTCCAAATGAATGAGATGAAATATATGAAACATATCCTGTATAAAATATGGGATACATGTATATATACCACATTATGTTTGTTGCCTTTTTTGTGGTGTTCCATGAAAGGATAGCAAATGATGATGTATTTGATATTAATCAAACGTGTGTGAAAAACGAGGATTAATAACACGGCAATGTTTAGCAATAGAAAGGCATCAATTAACAAGGCAGAATAATACTGCAATATTGTGTATCTCAGCCACGCGTTCGGGTCACTAAAATATGCGCTTGAAACTCATTAAAACACACCACTACATTATTTTCTTCGCCCAACCACGCCATTCTAAGCCGGGAATGGAGAGTCATTGTTCATCAAGTAGAGACCAATTATTATGGTAGACCTATGGTACTATGATCAGTCAGGTGTGACTGATTATGAGGGATTTTCATTATGGTCGGGTGTGTTTTAAGTCAGTTAAAACCCTCGGCGCTCTACATTCTAAGCTTTCAAAAAGGCCTCGGCTTTCGGCCTCGACCATTTTCAAAGCTAAGACTGTAGAGCTCCTCGGGCTTTATCCTATACATAAATATTTGGCGTCATATTGAGAATGGAATGGTGTATCAGCTACTTTAGAAAGTGTAATATACACTTTTTTCGGTCCAAATGTGACATGTGGGATGTTATACGTTATATTCAATATTGTGGAGAGCCTCAGTGACCGAAAAGTAGCGTGCTCGGCCTCAAATTTCGAAACCTGTGTCTGGAGGACAGTGTCATGTCATTCATCGCACCATCCTCAGGAAGTTATCCTGGCCCAGTTTAGCTTATGTGTGCACAAAAGTGGCCTGGAACCCAATCCATTTCATTAATACGTTATATTATTATGAGCGACAATGCTAATATTTTAGTCCATGTAAGAACGTCATATAGTTCTTGGTCCAAGTAAGATATGCATAACAGCATGGGTGGAAAACTACCATGTTTTAATAAACCGGTGTCATGGAAATTTTCATCCAAAAACCCCTAGTTGTATAAAAATTCAGTCTGTTTTCGGTGATTTAAAATCATGCTTTAATGCATCGTGAGGGCTTAAAGGGTTAACTTGTGTTAGTGAGGGGAGATAAGTGAATGTTGCTGCATATCGGCCACCTTGGTATAATAAAACACGCCACTAGATTATTTTCTTTATCCCACCACGACTTTCTAAGCCGGGAATGGAGAGTTATTGTTCATCAAGTAGAGACCAATTATCATGGTAGGCCTATGGTACTATAATCAGTCAGGCGCGACCGAACTGTTGATTATGAGTGATTTTTATTACGGTCTGATGTGTTTTAAGTCAGTTAAAACCCTCGGAGCTCTACATTCTTATCTTTGAAAAAGGCATCGTTCCTTTTCAAAGCTAAGAATGTAGAGCTCCTCAGGCTTTACCCTATACTCAGTGAGGGGAGATGGGTGAATGTTGTTGCATTTTCGCACCTTGGTATAATAGTTGACATATACTTATGGAACAATTTTGAATAGAGCCATTCAATTGTGTGGCAGTAATGAAAATAGATAGATCAGCTTGTTGAGTTTTACTCTATATATTTTAGTAATTGATAAAATTTGAATCGTGATTGACCTTGATCTACGATTGATCGTGTAGTCACTTAATTATGATGATTATTCTCAAATACCATTTATTGTATTAATCAACTATCAGGAAATGATCAACCTGCATACTATGTCCTTGACCACATTGATGAACTATTTGGTAAATTTACAATGTTGCACTGGAGATTTGTGTCACAGTAATGAAAACACTAGTGTACACAGGCAAAACAGTAACTGCTTGCTTGAAAAGTAAGCAGTTTATAAGTGAGCAGATGCTGCCTTTTGGCTTTGCAAAACCCTATGGTGTATTACGTGCAAGAACTCTATATATAAAGTTCTTGATACGTGTGATCACACACACTGTATGAATATAATCATTAAGGGACAGGACAGCTCTCTCTTACAAACGGCAGTAACTGCTTACGCTTCAAGTAACTAGTTACTGGTATCCGCCTCTGAGGGACAGAGCGACATAATACTAAAGTGCTTATTAGTGCAAGAGCATAAGGGTTGAACCCGGAATAAAATTGCAGAAAGCTGATTTTTTCAGGAATGATACATGGACATCTCCCCAGACGAATTCCGAAGATGCCCCAAAAATCCCCCTTGTGCATTTTTTTTAATTCAAGATGGCCGCCACCATGTAACGCCATTTTCGAAAAAAACAGGGGTGTACCATAATTCCTCACTTTTGCAGTTCGAAAAAATATTTAGGTGTCTCTACTTATGTTTGAGGACACAAAGAGTTCATCCAGATGATCTGAAATGATATCAGTACTTTTCTCAATACCAAAAATCCAAGCTGGCCGCCATATTGATATACTGAGTATGTTGAGCGTTCTCTTAATTAAAAAAAAAAACGAAAATTTGAGGTAACTATCTCGTTGTTGAGCCTAAAATGTATTTTTTGTCTAAACCCATGGAGTCTAGCACTTATTTAGATCACCAATATTTTATTATATTGAATTTATCAACATAAATCTCACATACCGGTAGTTTAATGTTATGTAACACCATATAACGTCATTTTTCCAAAAAAAAACAGGAATATATCACAATTCCTCACCTTTGCAGTTAAAAAAAAATATTTTGGTGCCTCTACACAAAAAGCTCATCAACAGGATCAGAAATGATATCATTCCTGTTCTTATCTCCACAAATCCAAGATGGCGACCATCATGTGAAGGGTCCCCCCCCCCCCTCAGAAAATCACGTACATGCCATAATCATCATGTTGTTGAAACTTTTTTTTCAGTGCCATGGAATCTAGAATATATTTCCATCACCAATTTTTTAAATAGAATGTGCTTATCAACACAAAATCCAACATGGCTGCCATATTGGTTAGCTCTTTTAGCGCAGATGCCACGATTAAGCGATGTCCAACTGCTTTTTCATATGGGAATATAGATATAGATTGATCAAATTTACAAAATATCATATGTCAGAATCATTGATTAAAAATTCTAACATCTCTCATCTTTAAATATAAGGGTATTTTTCATTCATTTGAAGCTTGAGATAGCGTAAGAAATTCCAGTTTCAAACACAGCTACTAATTCCAATGTAGGTATTTTATATAGTAGGCCTATATAAAATGTTTTTCGATTTTGGTTAAGTATTAGTTGTGATTATTATTGTGAATGTACATAATAACAGAGCTAAGTACAATATTACACCAGATTGAACACGTTTAACGTCAGGATATGACAGTTTTATATCAGGATATATGAATATGATATCAGGATATGACACTTTAATATCATGATATGTAATATAATGTCCAAACATTGGTATTTAATATAGCAAAATCACGTTATGATGGCTCAATACAGCTTTATAAAGGCAGTATATAGTGGCTAAACATTGCTGTATTAAAATGAAAAGATATATCATATTATCACAAAATTTATTACAATTTCGTGATATATCATTTTAACATCACTATGACATTTTAATGTCAGGATATGACATTTGAATATTAGGATATGGTACTTGAATATTATGATGTGACTTTATACATTGATGAAATGACACATTGAGGTCACAATATAGCATTGTAATGTGATGGTGTATCATTATAATGACAAACATGCTATTTAATATCAAATATTGTATAATAAACAGTTCGAAGTCAGGATCTGGCATATTTATGCCAGGATATTGGATTGTAATTTATCAGAATATGACACTTTAACGTCATGATATTATAATGTCCAAATTTTGTTCTTTTATATCACACAATAAGATTTGAATGTCAAGATATTCATTTTTTTATGATAGGATATGACATTATCAAATCAAGATATGGCGGGCTTGGCGGCATTCTAATGTGACATTATAAGGACTGAATATGACACTACAATATTTTAATGTGACCATAGAATGTCAGGCTTTGTCACTTTGAAGTCTGGATATGGCATTTTAATGTCAGGATATTATATTGTCATGTCAAGGTATAACATTTCAATAACATTATATTGACAGACGCACGTTACCATATGGTAATACAGAATCGACATAGAACATTCCAATATCAGGCTGGCACATGTCAGTTCAACATATATATCGCAATATAATTCAGTAAGTAAAGGCCTCTACATTGCTCAAATACCGGTACTCCCAAAACTGCCAACAACAAAAGCACTTCGGAAGATTCAATAAAATGGAAAGTAATTAGATAGCGTTAAGACACATGCTTTTTGAACAGCATGTGGCCTTGCCCTCTTTTACTTTCATTTCCTCTTACACTAAAATGTCATATTGTGATGTTAATATGCTATATCATGATATTTAATATCGTGACAATACACTAAAAGATACTGTCACTCTAATACCATACCGTGATGCTTAACCACCATATCCTGCATTTATAAAGCTGTATCCAGACATCATAAAGTCATTTTACTATAATAAAGAGCAATATTTGGACATTACAAAACCATATCATGACGTTAATGTTTCTTGTCCTCATATTATCGTGACATAAAGAGATCATATCCTGACGATAAACTGTGACATCTATTAATTTAATGTCATATTCCGATATTCTGATGTAAAATCATCTCATTACAACACCATACAATGCCATAACTTCATTACGAAATATATATATCCTAATATTCAAAATGTAATATCTTGATATTTAAATGATATATTTCATGATAGTAAACATATTGACATTCGCAGATCAAGGACAAAAGTAAGTATTTAAAAGAGCATTGTTACAGGAAGATTATCAAAGATGTCATGTACATGTAACGTGTGAGGCACAAGGCCTTATCTTGTAATTGATTTTTGCTAGAAAGCCTCCCTTCAACGTCACCTACTGCCCCAGCCAACACGGGGCATTAATCCAATTCTGTTTAATTTTTGTGCCAGCGTCGAAGACGGTCAGCCCATATTAAAACAGCATTGGATGAATGCCTCGTGTTTAAACTCTATTATGATACAGAGCATATTTTGCTGAACAGGAGGGTGTGGAATCTACAGTCTGGGAACGGATTTTATATCATGGTCGTTTGTAACCAACGCAAACTGAAAGAGCAGTCGCCCCAGAAAGAGTTCTAAAAAGAGTGAGTTGCGGGTGCAGAGTGGCTTGTTCAAAGGGGGGGGGGGGATCTCACAAATCTAGACTATATTGTACAACGATGTGCTCTTTTTGTATTGGCCAAACATGTAGAAACTGTGACAGCTCGGATGATTGAAACGCAATAATTTCATTATTTACCTGAGATTAATTTGTTAACTTGACAAATCTCAATCCACATTTCTAGTGGGAAAGCAGTTCGAAAACACTCCAAAGCGTCACCCACCATGGTAGAGTTAACTATAACTACCATGTGGGATTCATGTCGATAAACACAATATAATAAAATATGGTCATCTGAATAAGTTCCAGACTCCATGGGTTCGGCTAAAAAATACATTTTAGTTTACACAACGAGATAGTTATCGCATATTTTCGTTTTTTTTAAGAGATCGCTTAACAAAATATTATGGCGGCCATCTTGAATTTGTGGTATTAAGAAAAGTACTGATATTATTTCTGATCATCTGGATGACCTCCTTGTACTTTAAAACATAGGTAGAGACACGAAAATCATATAACCCTTTTTTTGTAAATGGCGTTACCTGGTGTTATTTTTAATTAATTACTAGACTATGTGGGATTTATGTTGATAAATTCAATATAATAAAATAATGGTGATCTAAATAAGTGTTATATTCCATGGGTTTGGCCAAAAAATACATTTTAGGTTCAACAACGAGAAAGATATCTCATATTTTCGTGTGTTTTTAAGAGATCGCTTAACATAATCAGAACAATATGGCGGCCATCTTGGATTTTTGGTATTGAGAAAAGTGCTGATATCATTCCTGATCATCTGTATCAACTCTTTGTGCCTTAAAACATAAGTAGAGACACAAAAATATTTTTTTTCCTAACTACAAAGGTGAAGAATTAGGGTATACCCCTGTTTTTCGAAAATGGCGTTACATAGTGGCGGCCATCTTGAATTAAAAAAAATGCACAAGGGGGATTCTTGGGGCATCTTCGGAATTCGTCTGGGGAGATGTCCAGGTATCATTCCTGAAAAAATCAGCTTTCTGCAATTTTATTCCAGGTTCCTGTGTTTTTTTCACTAATGCTCTTGCACTATTATCTAACACTCGCCTTCCGAATCACTGGCTGAGAAATCTGCCCTTGACACATGGCTAAACACGACGCATAACTCAAGGACCTCATTTATACTTTATTTCTTTGCAGAGGCAAACAGCAGTAACTGCTAACTTGAAAAGTAGGCAGTTACTGCTGTTTGTCTTTGAGCTGCAGGAATCTCTTCTGCCATCGAGTACTGGCATACTGACCGCCGTGCAAAGACAAACAGCCGTAACTGCTTACTTGAAAAGTAAGCAGTTACTGCTGTTTGTCTTTGAGCTACAGAATTATCTTCTGCCATTAAGTACTGGCATACTGACCGCAGTGCAGACAGCAAACAGCAGTAACTGCTTACTTGAAAAGTAAACAGTTACTGCTGTTTGACTTTGAAATGAACCAATCACAAACAGCAGTAACTGCAGCAGTAACTGCATACTTGAAAAGTAAAACTGTTTACTTCAGGTAAAAAGTTACTGCTTTTTGTAGTTGACGTATTTACAGTAGCAGCTGTTTACTTTTCAAGTAAGCAGTTAATGCTGCTTGTCCTCACAGGGTGTTACTATCGGCTGAATATTCAAGGGAGCATTTATTGACTGCTATTGAAGGGAAGACTCAAGGTCACCAGGTTTCAAGGTCACGTGCTACAACATGATTGGCACGATTGACACACTTGTCACGGACTTCCCTATTTTCTACGGATTTTGTTATAATATACGGACAGATCTCATTTATTTTTATTTATGCAGATTTTTAAGATATGTTTTTACAATTTCTCAAACTGCCATTTTCCCTTTCGTGACAGCTATCTTTAATATTAATATTATAGTATTTATGCGTTTAACTATACCATTAAGCAAATAATTTAGGATATCTAGTGACATTTTCCGTGGGCACGTTTTTTAATTACGCGAATTCACGTGTTATCAAAGTTAAAAAGACACTCTCACAATTTTCTTCCATTTTGATAAAGTATGTTTTCTCGTGTGTTGGGTCGTGAGACCAAGGTAAGGACGTTCTACATCCTCTTAGTTAGAACCCAACAAATCCGGAATGTTGATTCTTGGACTGTTTAGAGCTGTCACAATAGCAGAGGCGCTCGTCCAGAATGACTACCCAGAATACACGAGACATTCAGCCATTAAAACACACTACTACATTATTTTTTTGTCCTACCACTACATTCTAAGCAATGGAGAGTTATTGTTGATCGAATACAGACCAATTATTATGGTAGGCCTATGGTGCTATAATCAGTCAGGTGTGACCGAGCTCTTGATTATGAGGGATCCTCATTATGGTCAGATGTGTTTTAAGTCAGTTAAAACCCTTGGTACCCTACTTTCTTAGCTGTGGAAATTACCGCGGCCTTTTCCTCAGCTAAGAATGTAGTTCCTCGGGCTTTATCATATACTTAATGTTTGACCAATATTAAACCAACGTCGTATACGGGGTGCAACATGAGTCAAACATTAGGAACGACTTGTGTTTGCCATCGGATTTTATCTCTTATTATACAAAAATAGTTTAACAATAAAAAATCATAAACTAACAGCAGCTAACTAGCTAACACACTGACAACCATAAACTAAGCGGTGGGCATAGTTCCTTTAGGCTGATTAACAAAAAACCTTTCTGGTTCCATAATAGTAGGCGAATAATCTGTGGAAATGCAGATATATACAATGCATTAGCTTATGATTTCAGCAACTGACCTACGTGCACGCTAGCCGTGTCGTCCCCTCCGAGGCCGTGGATTGATGTATTTGCTTTACTCGAAAAATCCAACATGGCGGTGACTAAGAGCGATCCTGACCCCAAGGTCCGAAAAATGTCCATAACTTTTTAATGACTGTGCGACCTCTGAGCTGAGCATGCGGGCATGGAACTGAAATGTTACTGATTCTAAAAAAACTATTTTTGACCTGATTATTTCCCAAAATTTTCCGATACGACAGTCCAAAGAAATGTCCCAGGATTTTGTACGCGGTCAACTTGTGGCTGAAACCACTGGGGCTACGTGCACGCGTACACGTATCATTCTAACCCTTATCACCTGTAATAGACAAACTCATTAACCAATGGCCCGGCATTGGCTAAATTATGGGACCACATTATTTTCAGTATTGACGTCCTCGCCTACAAGAAAAAGTATGGAGGTCAATAATGTGACTATCTTCCTCTCCTTAGCGATCGGTTTTTGTCCTCAGGTACTGATAGCCGTATATCACGAAATGAACCTTAAAATCGACAAATTAAACGTTCATTCACATCTCCAGGTTCCACATTTATCAAATACATGTAGGAGGCTGAGTATTTGTAGGTGTTACGGGGTCAAGTTACCCAGCAATACACAAAACATTTGTATAAGATTGGTACAATGGTGGGCCAACGTCGTAGACCTTGGGCCGACGTTGTACAAATGTCATACAAATGGTTTGTGTTTGCTGGGTATGCGTTTCGCGTTCAATAAATCATGTTTAATCCTTTACATATTTTTGTATAAACCATAGACGCCAAAGGGTTTTTTCAATTTGAAAACATCAATAATGTCTTAGTTTCCGCTTCATTTGAATACCTATGTTTGTTTATTTATTTATTTATTGATTAAAACATAATCATATAAGGTGTATATACATATTAGCAGCGATGTTATTTTTCAAATACAGTCAATACAATACATTTTTTTTTAAAATGTGATATTGTAAATGCTATATATACTAATTCAAATATCGATAATCTAATTATGGCTACACCTAAAATCAATTTAATTAGAGCTCTCATAGGAAGCTAATTGATCTACGGCCATTATAATTAGTTAACTCTTTCAGTGCGGAGACCGACCTTAGACGTCGCAATCTAACGTCTATAGACGTCAGATTCTGACGTCTAAAGTCGATACACGCACTGGAAGAGTGAAACATGTATAATGGCTGTAGACTATTAACATAGGTATTCAACTGAAGCAGAAAGAGCTAACTAAGACAATTATGATGATTTCAAATTAAATAAAAACCTTTGGTTTCTTAGTTTATATAAAAATATTTCAGCGTTGTAAAGGTTGAACTAGCAGTTGTTCATAGTATCGTATATTGTGACTTCATCTTTCATTAGCTATATTATTATAAAAATAGAAAAAGTGAGTTGAGGATAATGTAACGGGTTTACCAGATAATGGTGCTCTATCTGGTCAACTACACATGTGAAAAGTAAGCAGTTACTGCTGTTTGTATTTGCCATACTCGCCAGTAATGTAATAATTGGAGTAGGTTGCTATCTTCAAACGATAGCATGCCCGTGGCGATAGGAGGGCGACCTCCACCAGTATTAATTTTTCATGTCAGAAACAACATTAATTTGGAATCATTTGAGTGATGCGTGTTTATCATCTATTTCAACATGTTGAGTGTACACATCCAATCAAATAGATCAGGTATTCACACACCTCACTATCGTTTGAATATCGTTTGAGATGATCTGTTTCTATATTAAATAGAGGTGAGATAATCCGGACTACTGCTTAGAAAGAGAAAAAAAATATATATGCCAATATTGTATTGTTACAACGCTTTGGTTGTCATATACATAAATCTAGAAGTGTATTTGGTTGTCATAGACATAAATCTAGAAGTGTATTTGTTTGTCATAGACATAAAGATAGTAGTGTACATCGTTGTCATAGACATAAAACTAGAAGTGTATTTTGTTGTCATAGAAATAAAGTAGCTTAAAAAATCGACGTTTAAATCGTTTAAATAAATTGTAGTTGTATTTTACCTAAATTCATGTCCAATATGTCACATATCAACTTATGAATCACAAGATGTAAGTAAAAACATTTCTTATAGGCAAGATAATGCTAGATTGGCCATAGCTCAGTAGATTTAGTCGAGAGTAGCTATGTCGGAAGGCCCGGTAGCCCCATCCAGGGCTAGCTATCCAAAAAAAAACAAAAAAACACATCGCTAAATATAGGTAACTTCAGGTTTTTGGAAAGATATGTTTTCCAGAGAATGATAGAGGATTTTTGGTGCCAAAATGACCATTAACATTCCGTCTTTCATCTCAGAGCATTCCGAAAATACCCAAATGTATAGAACAGAGCAATTTTTGGCAGGTGTTCAACAGGAATTTGCCAACCGTGTTCCAGTCAAACGCATCTTAAACATTGATCGCAATACTGAAAAATCTACTTAATTATAATCAGCACTTAAATGGAATATCATTCTATTATATTCTTGTCACTTTAAGGTATATTAACTTTAATTTAAAGCCACGTAGCTTGTAGAAAAGAGGGATACAAACATACGGAAAAGCACGTGTGTTTGTTTACTTTTTGAATTTGTCACGTGATTTCCGCTTCCAACCTCCTCTGACAAATGACCTTCTTTTGTTTCTAAAATTACATGTGTTCAATAACTTAATTACACGTATCGTTTTTAATGTGCTATGTGATTCTAATTACCTACGATTGTGTTATAAAAAAAATAATCCTTACGGCGCGGGGATCGACTTTAGACGTCAGAATCTGACGTCCATACACGTCAGATTCTGACGTCTAAAGTCGTATGAGAATTAAAATATTTTTAATGGCATAGACCCATACCAAAGGTATTTATATGAATCGGAAAGAGCTAGCAAATACATTTATGATGATTTCAAATTGAAAAAACCTTAAGTCTTCATGGTTCATACACAAATATTTCCAGTTACTTACCAGTATCTTTTTTATTTTTTCCAAAAGCGTGGTCAGATGCGTCATGACTGGTTTTCTTACATGATTTTAAATTACTAATGTTTATGGTTGTGTTATTTGATTCTGATTACAGCATGTTATTTACCAGTATCTTTCTATTTGTTCCAGGAGTGCGGTAAGATGCGGCTGTTATTATGGCTGTGTCTGGGACTGCTGACTGTCAATGTGACCAGCGCCAAACCAGCCGACGAGAAACTCAGCAAAAACACAACGAGTAAAGACGAGAAAGCACTACAGGGCGGGAAATGGGAGCCTGGGAAAAGTGCGGGAGAGAAAGGTGACGATGAGGACCTGGTGGTGATAGGGTCTGGGCACGGGATGGGTACAAGTCATGAGGTGTCGAGCGAGGAAGGTGTGGGGGAGACTGGACAACACGGGCCTCACTCTCCAGAGACTCACGGACACCACGAGGGGCACGATGGAAATGACACCCACCACGGCAACATGTCGCACAGCTCTCATGGTGGGGCCCACCACGGCGTGCATGTCGCCAGCTGGCAGTTTGAATACGTCAAGTCCCCACTCATCATCTCTATCTTCCTGATTATAACACTTGTCAGCAAAATGGGTAAGTCTACATTTTAGTCATTATTTTTTGTATATGGCATGTACATATATAAGCAATTATATATCTATTATATGTGCATATATATATATGTGCATGTAATATATATATATTACATATACAACATCATAGCCCGTACAACTAGCCCGTATGTTGTTCCAGTTTTTGGTGATATTATTTTCATGTTTTTCATGGTCAACACATTCTGATTCATCAGATCCACTATCATTCCAATGGCGTTCGCTAGTGGCTCTGATTGATTGCACTGTAGAATGTGTTCTGTTGGAGATATTTATGAGCTTTCGCCCAATTTTTCGGCTGACCAATCACCACATGCTTAACAAAACTATGTCCTTGACTTTGTAAAGAAGATTTAATACACTGGCCAGCCACGTGGCTGTCAAACTATTATTGCATGAGTAACATATGACAGGATGGACGATAATAGGGAAGTTAGAAAAGCTCGTTTGTAAGTTGTCGGTGATTGGCCAACGTAATCTCACATTCGACACAGTTAGAAAGGGTCGAGCTCGGGGACTCTTCTTTTATAGGCCCTATCAGGACGCGGCATTACAGAACTGATTCTAAAAGCTCTATAACAGGGCCACCTAGCTGTGCTAGTCTGGCCCTGAGAAGGAGGCTGTGTCAACAATGAAAAGTGATAGGCTCCACTGCAAACCTGTTGTTATGAATTATTGTCTTCATAAGTGTTTCACTATGGAAGGAGATAGGGGTAAAAATTACAAAATGACATGCGCTATTATGCCATGTTGATTGTTTCATGTGGGCATATTACAAATGGCAGTGTGCATAATAATTGTTTCTTTATGATATATGGCAGCATTCCAAGTTTCAATTTCACAGATTATTGCGTCTAAGGTCGATCTCCACGCTGTACAAAGGTCAAAGGGTTAAACATTTATATTAGCACAGTTCAAGCAGGCTATGTCAATTTGTTATGTGCTATATGGCTATCCTTTGTGAATGGAAATAAATGAATCTGATATCCATCCACTCATTCATTCACCCTTTCATCAACTCGTTTATCAGTTAAGCAAATGATAAATCTGAGATTAATTATGTCTGCCAGATGATTAGCTCTTGACATTTGTCCTCTACTAAGACAACTTGTCCGCCATTAATGTATGTTAGTTTAGCTCATAAACTACAACGTAAGCAGGCACTGCCTTTCTGCTTTGTGTAACTTCTTAATCCACATTCAGCATGTCAATAGGCAGTATCTGTTTACTTGTAAGTAAGCTGATACCGCATTTTGGCTTTGTATCGCATCCCTGTCTTTGTGATGCACCTAATAGACTGCGGATGGCAGTAACTGCTTACTTGTGTAAACAGATACTGCCTTTTGGCTTTGTACCACACCCCTGTCTTTGTGATACACCTAATAAACTGCAAAAGGCAATAACTGCTTACTTGTGTAAGCAGATACTGCCTTTTGGCTTTGCACGACAGCCGTGTCTTTGTGCTACATTCTCTGTAATGTAGTACAATTGTATGTCCTTGACATTGCTGTTGAGCTTCTTTCAAGAGAAATAATGCGGATACTGAAGACGAAAGTAGTACCAGAGTACAAGATGGTCATGTGAATTAAAATACACTGATCACATCTGACTATTGCCCCGCTGAATTCTTTTATATTTATTTGACACTTTCTAACACATTATCCAGCTCCAAATGATGAAAAATGTGCAAATTTATGATTTATTTGATAAGCTGGCCACAACCTATTTTACAAGCTATTCTACTATTTGTATTTGAATAAACTCTGCGTCTACGAAACTACCCTATTTCCTTCCTACTCTTTGTGGATATAATGTGCCTGTACGCCGCTTTTTTGAAATCATTGGCCTCCTCATCGCGACAGATTAAGGAGTGCCGAAGTCGTTATACTTCCCTACCCTTTATGAAAGCTATCTTCAAGGTTTAAGGGTCGAAGTGACATAGACCGATATAATAACAGTGACTGACCCAGATCTTATACACTTCGATCAATCACACGCCTAAGATCTAGGTCAGTCACTGGATGTGACATTTAACCCTTTAACCGCCGGTCTCGATTATATTCGTTTTCTGCATTTTAATTAGCACATTACATAACAGCTTTTAAATATCTTTAATATTAAACGCGACATCAATCAGCAAAATTTGACCTCCATTTTGTCAAATCTGAATAATTTACACTCACTTGAAGTTGTGGATTGCGTCAGTGAGACACAATGTCAACTGAGTGAAAATTCCAATAAATTAATTAGGCGGTTAAAGTTTTAAACTCTCCAAAAATCATTGCTTTAAACAAACAACGGACTGATTCATGGATGCTCAACAACGTTTTATTGTGATCAGCTTAACCAATCACTTTCTTGTGGTATAGTAGTCATAGTCATAGCATGGTCTCCCTGAAATCACAATTTATATTTTGTGCATTAATTAACCCACTGCTCTGAAACAAGTATTATTTTATACTCTAATTGGAATAACAACTGAATGAAAAGTAGGAATCTTCAAGATTTTTATATCTGTATAAAGTTCTTGGAATCACCAATAACATAAATATTCAAATGTAGCGGAAAGCCAAGTATCCTTCAGCTAACTATTATTAAGGCATCAATTAAAAATATTTATTAACATAGAT
The DNA here is from genome assembly GCA_964017125.1 of Flabesymbios commensalis. Taxonomy (NCBI): domain Eukaryota; kingdom Metazoa; phylum Annelida; class Polychaeta; order Terebellida; family Flabelligeridae; genus Flabesymbios; species Flabesymbios commensalis. Next base: position 2,086,549 of record OZ024916.1, read on the forward strand.
AAAATATTGTATGTTCGTTAAAATTTACTTTCATTATCAAACACCTGCATGTCAGGTGGTCCATGTAATAGCGGCACGTAAATGCCTTAACATGGATCATCCTTGATCAAAATATACAAGTCTTATTGATAAATATAGCTGTTTTTTTCTGTGTATTTTGATTGATCAAAATAAATGATTTCTGTCTAACTAATACATTTAATTAGATGTTTTTTTTCTAAGCTGTGTGTGTACCTTACTGCTGACTACGATAAGACGAGTCAGTGTTTTTTTACAAATGACGTCATTGCATACGATTTTTTTACAATAACCCTCGTGATATTCTGACGTCTAAAGACGATCCCCGCACTGAAAGAGTTGATAAAAATTATAATGGCCGTAGACCGATAGCGTAGGTATTCAAGTGTATTCAAATTAAATTCAACTGAAAAAAAATCTATGCATTTCCATGGTTTTTGCAAAACTTATTTCAGCGTTAAGACTGAAAATAAAAATATATACGTAGGAGTCAACAGTTCTAGAACACGGTCTGCACTGTGCTTATATGTATTATAATGCAACACGTTTTCTATGACCACCGAGACCCAGAGTCAATATAACCAATATGTTGTTCACCTTAAACAAACACCACTGTACAATAACCATGATAACGGCGAATATATTGGCTAAAATTACCAAAATAATCTGTTGTGAATAAATGAATCAGTTTTTGGGTAGATGAAAAACAGGGTATGCAATAGAAACCCATTTTATGACCAAAAGGAACGAAACAAAAAAGAAATATAATAGAGTAGGTTCCTCTCAGATATGTTTCAATTTAGATTGCATGAAAAATCAGACAACAATACTTGGCAATCCCCCCCCCCCCCCCCTGAGTGACGTAAATGTGTGTATCTTGTTGTTTGTTGTGATAAGGGCCGTTATCCCAGCAAATTGGGGTATTCACCCAATGCTGTTTCAATGGTGGGCCAGCGTCGAAGACGGTGGGCCTTCTGTTAGTTACGTCATTGCCTATGTTTTTTGGTCTAGATCTCGGGTGTACCCGGTAGCCTACCTACATAAATATTAACCCTTATCCTGTTAAGTTTATTTCTTTGAATTTTCACGTACTTGAAGTTGTGTCTCGCTACCGCGACCTACAACTTCAAGTGACTGAAAATTACTTATATTCGTTTAATTTGAGATTCCTTGATTTGAGCATAAATATTTTCAAATCTTGATGTTTAGACACACATTTTATCCCCAATCACAGTGATTTGATCGGCTGATAAAAGATATTTTAACTCTTCCTTTACCGACATCCTCCTGATAAAACTACCCCCAGAAACCGACTTCTGTTTGAAGGAGGACCCCAGAGGTAGCCCCTGGGCACAATACAGGGCATAGCTATGCGCATGCGCACATCACACAAATTAAAAATAAAGGAGAACATTGCATCCATGTCACTGACCATTCTGGTTGGAAATTTTCAACCACGCATGTCATGAAATATATCTCTATTGCAATTAATGCATGTACACATGTGGATTTCGCATAAATGCGAATTTGGAAAAAGAAAAAAGACAATAGTCTGCTCCCCACATCTCCTGGTCTGATTACAGTTTTTCCTACGTGTCCCCGATTTGCTGTACTCGCACAGAGCCATGACGCAGACGAGGCTTTGTGGCTGTGGTGGCCCAACCGCGTGATGTGGCGGGCCACCGCAGGCCCACTGCAAGAACAGAGAAAATAATTCCGCGTATTTCAGATAGCGTTATCACGACTGGGGTGTTAAATTCCTATTGTTCGCTTGATGTCTCCAGTCAGATTAGATAGGCGACCCGATGCTGGTTTAATGTTGGGTCAGCGTCGCAGACGTTGGCCCAGCATTAAACCAACATTGGGTCAACGTCGTCTGATGGTGTGATCGACATACTCTCAGTCAGATTAGATAGGCGACCGAGACTGATCCAAACAAGATAAATTAATCAATGTTGGTTTAATGCTGGGCCAGCGTCGTAGACGCTGCAACAGCATTGAAACAACATCGGGCCAACGCCTCGTGCCTGCGGGATACACCACCGCGGCTAATTATGAGGCCGAACTGTGACTTTACAGGACTTATAGTTTACACTTGGGCGTATTTATCATACCCCCCTCCCCCTCCGCTGTTTGACATAGTGCTCCATCAGATCATCTGTTCTGTTTTTCTCCCTTTCTATTCCACTTGAATGTCTTTATGCCACTTAACACAGTGGTTTCTGCGACGTCTCATTTAGATTGTATCAGGATTTAGGATATTCTTCATTCACTAAATTGGCCTGCCGGGGGCCATGGTGCAGAGGTTAAAACTGCCTGCTCGGAAAAGTCGTATATCCCGGGCTCGAACCCCACTCTGGCACTAAATGTTACTTCCCCGCTCACTCGTAATTATTCAATATTGTGAAGTACCTCCATGGCCGGGTGGTAACGTGCTCGGCCTCAGACCGCCAGGGATTCAATTTCGAATACTGTGTTTGGAGGGTAGTGTCATCGCATGCATCCCACCATCCTTATAGGAGGTTCTCCTCGCCCAAATTTAGCCTATAAGTGCACAAAGTTTGCCCAAAACCCCATTCAATTCATTTCATTTTCATTTACCTAAAGTTTACATTGCAACAGAGTTTCAGGTTAATGCATGACACGTACTCTGAGTTAGCCCTTTCAAGCCTGAGTTTATCACTGTCATCTTCATCCACTGCAAGCAAGCTGCTGCAATTCTCGACTTGCAGTGAATGAAGATGACTTGTTTAAAGGGTTAAGCTAAGGGTCAGCGCGAGGGATCGACTGGAATCTGAAAAAAATCGATTCCAGCACTGAAAGAGCAAATATTTTTAAAACTAGAACAGGAGTTCCCGGACTCCGAGGCCTGGCTTCAGGCTGTTTGAGAGCCATAGACAAAAATCAGCTTAATATTTTGTAAACATAACTGTATTAGTCTTCCTCATGGGCCAGAATCCTAAATGTCCAGGATATAATTAAGGAAAGAACCAAGGAGTCAAGTTAAAATACCGAAATATATCTTCAACGTTTATTTCTCCCACCCCCATAGCCGGTGCTGGCCAACATTCATTCAATAGGCCTACTTGCCAGTGAATCGTGTTGCCGAGTATATGCGATGTATGCCTACCCACCCAATTCTGGTTCAATATTGGGCTAGCGTCGCAGCCCATTGCTGCTGTAATGCCGACAATCGTCTACGACGCTGGCCCAGCACTACTCCAACACTGGGTCTGCTTTATACCCAGCCCAGCCAACACATGCCATTCACCCAATACTGTTTCAAAGCTGGCCCAACGTATTCGACGCTGGTCCAACATGGAAAAAATATTTGGTGATTGTCTTGTGTTTGGTGAGACTGGGCATTGCATGTGGGTGACCCTTCCCTCCTCCTGTCGCCAGAAAAGCCACTACCCAGATAACACGATATATTGGCCCAATGTTGATGTAATGCTGGAAACGGCGTCCATGACGCTGGGCCAGCATTATTCCAACCTTATCCGTTTAAGCTCTAATCACGAATATAATTGTGAATATGTTTTATCTGAACACTTTTTAGATACGCAACTATTTGACCTAGCGACATCAAACGTTATTTTTGCCTTGTTCATAAGAGCTGTTTCTCAAAAATGTCAACCGTTTCCCACACACGACCCCACTCTTTCTGCAAATTAGGACACATACATTATTACAATAAACTCAATAGGCTCCTGGCCTCTAGCCAGGCCTGATGACCATAGTCCCATAACATATGAATTCAAATGAAGCAGAAAAAAATAAGTAAGGCATTTGTGATTATTTCAAATTGAAGAAACCTCAAATGGGCTCCATGGTGTATTTAAAATTAAAACACACCACTACATTATTTGCTTTGTCCGACCACTACATTCAAAGCCGGGAATGGAGAGTTATTGTTGATCAAGTACATACCCATTATCATGGTAGGCCTATGGTGCTATAATCAGCCAGGTGTGACCGAGCTGTTGATAATGAGGGATGTTTATTATGGTTGGATGTATTTTAGGTTGGTTAATAAATAAAATGCTTGAATAAAATACTTTATGTTAAATATTACAAATTTAAAATTCAAATTGTATTTGTGATTTTGCATTGTAATTGTAGTGGTTATAGGCTTATTGCTGTTTTTTTATTTGGCATATAATTACTTTTTTGCTCAGTTTCTGCTTGACAGTTGTCACATTGCACCACAGTCACTTGTAGCCCAAACGTGGCACATTCAGCTATTAAGTTGTATGCTTCGGCCTGACTGGTAAAATAAATGTAATGTGAGGAGCGCGCAGCGCGGGCCCTGCGCGAAATTAACGTCGATACACTTGTCTCAACCTTAATTCGGCGAGGCCGCCATTAACGTGATCGCCTAGTCACATTGAGAAAGGAGGAACAATGCTGTTACTCTGAAAACCCCACAGCGGGGTTAGAAACTGGGACGCATGCATGACTGACAAGGCAGTCAAGCGCTCTAGCCATTGTGCCACGTCCCCTTCTCTGGTAAAATAAATACGATTTAATTGCTCTTATATAAGCGTCGGCGGCGTCGCTTATATAAGCGTCGGCAGCGTCGCTTATATAAGCTTGAGACGTCCTTTATATAAGCTTCAGCCGTCATAATATGTGGTCTACAGACGTCAGATTTGACGTCTAAAGTCAATCTCCCCACTGACAGAGTTAAAGAGGCTGTCCTCCAGACAAATCAGTATTAACTCCAAGTCATAAAAGTAGCACCAAGCACTTTATATAACTATATAGAAAGTTCTGGTAGCACGTAGCATTCTTCCTGGTAAACACGAGAAGTTGTCTCAATGCTGTTTGTGTGTTGAGCCAACGTCTCTGATGTACAAACAGCATTGGGGCTATGCTGTATACTTACTGGATCTAGTTATATCACTAGCCCAGGCGTACGTGTTCCAGTACATGGAAATCAGATAAGCTGTATAAACAAACAGTGACAATGGGATTTTCTCAGCGGGATTTTTTTCTGGCGAGAACCTTGTAGAAAAATAAAATGAAATGTATCGGGTTGTATGCCACTTTTGTGTACATACAGGCTAGATTGGGCGAGGACCTTGTCGATGATTTTTCAGTGAGCATTTGTGCATTTACTTCTCTTCTTATCCCTTACAGCGACGAGGAAATATCTTTGTATGAACCTTATAGACCAAAGGTTTTTTTCAATTTGAAATAATCATAAATGTCTTTAATAGTTCTTGCTGCTTCATTTGAATACGCATGTTATGGGTCTACGGCTATTATAAATGTTTTACTCTTTCAGCGCGGGGATTGTCAGATTCTGACGTCTAAAATTCATCCCCGCGCTGCAAGGGTAAAGGCCCATTTACACAGTCTACGATATTAAATTATGTCAATCATAGTAGTCTACCTATATTTTATATAATAGACACTTAGTAAAATAATATATATCAGTGCTTTCGTCATATTTATTTTTAATAATATAACCTTGACTATTTTTATAAGAGGTCAAATAAACTTTTGTGAGTTCTTAGTTCTGATAACAGTAAATCGCGCGACGGCGATATTAGCCCTTAGGGCGCTGAATTATTTTTACATAAACCATGGAGCCCAAAGGGTTTTTTCATTTTCATGACCCAGACGGTGAGCCAATATTAAATCAACATTGCGTCAATGTAATGAGTTTCCTAGCAGTAGCATCCTCCCTATATAACAAGGCTAATTGACCTGGCGGCCTCGCCGAGTCAAACCTTGCTTAGGGAAGATGCATAGTAGCCGAGTAAGCTATATATTTCTCGACACAAAGGCTTGCTGCAGGTGATGGTGTACCTTACTGGTTACGCCGAGTGCATGTCACGCCGAAGTTTGAGTTCATGTTTTTTCCCGTCCACTCGTAGAGATTCAGTGGAGGGCCTCCGAAACCGTGAGACCACGAGGGCTCGATTTTCTAATTCTATGCATACATCCAATATTCACCAATCCTTCATTGCTCCATCCATCCATCCATCCATCCATCCATCCATCCATCCATCCATCCATCCATCCATCCATCCATCCATCCATCCATCCATCCATCCATCCATCCATCCATCCATCTTTCATTCATAATTTATTCATTCAATCATCCATTCATTCATTCCACGACAAATATTTAATGACATACATGATACAAGTCCGTCAGCTCTTATTTACGACATACTTATCCGCTGCGAGGACAACTGACATAAAAAAGTGGCCAGGTTCTAGAGTAATGTTGTGGGTCGAGTGTGGCGCCACCAGACGCTCACTGTGTCATTAATCATCATGGAGTAAATATGGTTATTAATCAACAGATGTCACGTAGGCATCGTCTCAGACCATTTTGTCACCTACTCTGGTTCCCAGAGCCACACTACGCGGCGTGGCCGAGCTTCATGTAGCCTCTGGTTTGCCCCAGTGGCGAATGTTTGTGACTAGTTGCTATATTTAGATGAAAATAGGGTAATCCCCGAATTCAGGCATTTTTGAGAGGTCACTTCCCCGGAGGAAGAGTTGTTCACAGTATTGTATTTCCCCCGTGACGCATTTCCTATGACTTGACCCAGAAAATTATTCACCGGCCTCAATAGCACAGGCATGAAAGTCACGTGACTAAGAGCCTTGGCCTCGATCCAGCCATAAATGAAATTGGCCGGACTCGCCAGGCAACTTGTCACCTGCCCTTCTCTCAGCAAGTGTAACACGCGTGACGCCTGGAAGATAAATTTCATCTTCGTTGGTGTGAGGTCTTGTCTAGGGATGCATCTTGCCTACCAGGTGGTTGTTCGCGGTCGTTAGAGATAGAAGACCATGATTTTGATGATTGACAGAACACTATAGTGCTGCTGCCAGTCACCAGATGACCTTCTCTGTATGCTATCCTATCCATCACCTACAGGCGCAAGCCACTGGCCCAATGTTGGAATAATGCTGGCCAACCAACATTAAACCAACATTGCGCCAGTGTTTCGTGTTTGCTGGTGGACCTCATCCTCTGAAGAGCAGTACATACCAGCAACACTAGACATTGACCCAATGTTGGGGCAATGTTGTGCCAGCGTCGCAGACGGTGGCCAACCATTGGGTTGATGTCTTGTGTTTGCGTTGATGGTATGCCGAACTTGCAAGGTTCTTTCAAATTAACACCCTTATTTATCACTCTCAAAGATTCAATATTGTGGGGAGCCTCCGTACCCGAGAAGTAGCGTGCTCGGCCGCAGACCACCAGGGCATCCTCAGGAGGTTCTTCTGGCCTAGTTTAGCCTGCATGTGGCCTAAAACTCCTTTCGTTCATTCATTCATTTATTTATTAATTAATTCATTCATTCATTCATTCATTTGGCCTTCCTGCTCAATTTGATAAGATATAGTTTGCTGTAATCGTTGGCCTAGTTTAGCCTATATATGCACAAAGTTGACCTAAAGCCCAATTCATTCATTCTTTTTCTCATTCATTCATTCATTCATTCATTCATTCATTCATTCATTCATTCATTCATTCATTCATTTATTCATTTATTCATTTATTCATTTATTCATTTATTCATTTATTCATTTATTTACTTATCTACTGATTAATTATTGTTGTGAACATAGTGTATCATAATGTTTCATAGCATACCGTACCATTCTAGATCCTTATCCCTCTATTCCCTTACTTTTATTGACATTTGTTTTCTGTTATACAGGTTTCCATCATGCTGACATGCTTTCCAGTGTTATTCCAGAATCATGGTGAGATTTACATTAATAATTATATAATTAGATACATATTTCGTCATTGACAACAACCGCCACTATAATCAACATTATCAAAGATTTTGTAACAGACCATTGCCATAATAACGCCGTGCAAACCCAAGAGATAATAACTGATTGACTTTCAAGTAAGCAGTTACTGGCTTTTGGTTTGCAGATTAGATAACTTTTATAACCCCAACATCGCTGAAATATTTGTTTGTATAAAACATGGAGACAAAGGTTTTTTTCAATTTGAAATCATCATAAATGTCTCAGTTATATCTTTCTGTTTCATTTGAATACCTATGTTATGGGTATACTACGGCCATTATAAATATTCTGATTCTTTCAGTGCGGGAGTCGCCTTTATACATCAAAGTCTGACGTCTATAGACGTCGTCTATAGACGTAAAAAATTGACGTCTAAAGGCGATCTCCGCGCTGAAACGGTAAATGTCGAGTAAATTGGGATCATTTGGATCTGGAATTTATAATGCAAGCTACAGCTTCATTGTTGAAAACATGCTGTATTTAATAAATAGACCTTCACGAAATTATTAAATTAAATTATTGGATTAACTGAAATCTTACAGTGTATATTTTACCAATCGTGGTGTTATTTCAATTTGCTTTGAAACTGGTATATGGGCGTGAAATAGGCCTATATATGGATGATATAATAAAATTGTAAAATAGAAAAAGAGTTTCCGAACTCCGACGCCCGGCTTTAATCTGTTTGAGTGCTATAGACAAAAAATCAGCTTAAGATATTCTAAACATAACAGTGTATTGGTCTTCCTCATGGGCCAGAATCCTAAATGACCAGAATATAATAGAGGAAAGAACCAAGGGGACAAGTTCAAATATATCTTCGATGTGTATTCCTTCTACCACCATCGTCGGTGCTGGCCAGCATTAATTCAATACTTGCCTACGATGTAAATGAAATGAATCGGGCTTTAGGCCACCTTTTTGCACATATAGGCTAAACTGGGCTAGAAGAACCTCCTGAGGATGGTGAGATGATTGAGATGACACTGTCCTCCAGACACATTACTCGAAATTCGAGCCCTGGCGGTCTGAGGCCGAGCACGCTACCTCTCGGTCACGGAGGCTCCCCACAATACTGACTTTCACACGTGGATCGGGAAAAAACATTTTTTGTTTCTTTCAAACTGCCGAGACCGGGAACCGAACCCCGAACTCTGGCGTGAAAGGCAGCGGTGCTAACCACTACCCTAGGGCCCCCGCCCTGCCTACGATGTACCTCGTACAGAGGATGTAGGCCTACCAACCAAATTCCGGTTCAATGTTGGGCCAGCGTCGCAGCCCATTACTGGTTCAATGCCCGCCAATCCTCTACGACCCTGGCTCAACACTAATCCATCACTGGGTCTGCTGTATACTTTGCGCAAAGACGTGGCATTCACCTAATGCTGTTTCAATGTTGACCCACAGTTCGACGCTGGCCCGTCATTGAAACAGCATTGGGTGATTGTAACGTGTTTTCTGACTGCTGCAATATGCGGATGACGCTTTCCATCCCAGTGCCAGAAACACCGGAAAACACTATACATTGGCCCGATGCTGATGTAATGCTGGGCCACCGACTGCGACGCTGGGCCAAAATTATTCAAACCAGAACCCTTTAAGCTCTTAACCACAAATATAATCGTAAACAGTTTTTTTTCTGAACACTTGTTAAAGACAAACCTAAGGATTTGTAACGTTATATTGCACATGTTCACAAGGACGGGTGTATAGAAATGTGAACCGTTTCCTACACACAGCACCCCTCTTTCCCCTAAATAGGACAGAAACTCAGGCAGAATAAACTTAATAGGCTACGACCTACAGTCGAGCCTAAACAATAAACTTAATAGGTTACGGCCTATGGCCGCGCCTAATAATTACTAGTGTAGTTCTATATATTCATTTGTTCTGTGAACCACTTTAGACATACACTAGTACTCCATCCATTGACACATCCAATTTGAAATAAGAGTAGGGCATAGTCCCGGCTTCGGGCTTTCTTCTGTCTTTCTTGCCTCAATATTGCCGACGTAAAGCAATAGGGGCTGGAATTTTTGCAGCAGACAATTTTTTTTTTTAAACTGGCTTGACGACGCGCTGAAAATTTCAAATCTAATTGCTTTTTAGAACAGATCTTGAAATAAGTTATTTTTTTCATGCAGAGTCTGCCCGAAATTATTCATTTATTAATCAAAATACTCCAGCACTACTCCCCCCACCCTCGGAGATTAAATGTTGGCCCCCGTATGCTGTTTGCCTTTGCATCGCGGCATTGACCTTGGCGATTTGGACTTTGCGGTGCGCAGTTGACCTTGGCGAATAGGACACGACGTTGAGCTAACAATGACTAAGCGTTGTTAGCGTTGGCCCAGTATCTAGGACTTTTCAGTGACATATGTTACAAACAGCAATCAGGAATATCCACCTTGTGCTGGGCGGTGTCTGCGACGCTGGCCCAGCATTAGAACAACACTGGTGCAGAGTATTTGCTGGAAAGCCACCCCACTGCATTCTCATTCATCAGATCCACTATCCTTCCACTAGTGTGACCCTGAGAAGGAGGCTGTCCCACTGGGAACACGACGTTGTTCAGACGTTGAATCCACGTCACTGACTTGGATTCAACGTTGCATCAACGTCGTGTTCCCAGTGGGTTGATTGTGATGGTCACAATTGTTGAGTGATATCTCTGCAAACACGACACATCTACCCAATGTTTGACCAATGCTGGGCCAACGTCGTAGACTGAGATATCATCTCATTGAACCTTAGACGTTAGTTTAAGGCTGGCCCAGCGTCGGGAACAATGTGCCCTCAATAACCCTTTCAAGACTGAGTTTACCATTGTTATCTTCATCCACTACAAGCCGTGAATTGCTGTCGCAATTCTCGACTTGTAGTGGATGAAGATGATTTTATGTGGTTTAAAAATTAAAGAAATTACGACGTATTGGTAAACCAGTTTCATGGAAATTTTCGTTCTAAAACCATTGGTTGTAGGAAAATCAGATCTGTTTTCAGGGATGTAAAACGATGATTTAATGCATCGTGAGGGTCTAAAGAGTTAAACGACATGACGTGCCAACGTCTGCAGACGTTGGCCCGCTGTTGGCATAAGGTGGACCAACATTATGCCAACATCGGGTCAACGTCTGGCTTGTGATGAGAGGCGTCCTTGACACAGTGACAAATTCCAGGAGAACGAAATTAGGTCAATTCATCCGTGGTTTGTTAAGGTTGGACCAACGTCGTAGACGGTGGGCCAACATTAAAAACCCTCACCAGGACAAGATTAAATCCTTGCAAAGTCATGGCCGAAAATACGTCAAGCTTTTGACTTCCAGCCACGATCCCCCCCCCCCCCCCCCCTGGCCCGCGTACTATGTTATGAACAGTGGACTATCTCTTAAATTTTTCTAAAGGAAATGGTTTAGATCTCAAATTAACACTTTCAAGCCTGAATTTACCATTGTCGTCTTCACCCACTACAAGCCGCGAATTGCTGTCGCATTTCTCGACTTGTAGGCCTATTGGATTAAGCCGACTTGAAATGGGTGGTAAATGACAAATGTATTGTTATTATTTGAGTAATTCCAGGAAAATGTTTGTTCTAAAACCACTAGGTGTAGGAAATTAAGTCATTTTTCAGAGATGAATAAAGATGTTTTAATGCATCGTGAGGGCTGAAAGGGTTAAACACGCAAGGCTTACACATGCAGAAACTTTGGAATTAATGGAGTCCCAGCTAACACGAGACGTTAACCCAATGTGGTTTTAATGTTGGGCCACCGTCTGCGACGCTGGCCCAACCTTGAAACCACATTCGGTTAACGCTTTTGTCTCTGAGGATGCTCAGTGGTGCCAGTGACATGTAAAGCCGTTAATCGTCACATTAAATGACGCAGTCCATATTAGGACAGCAGCCAACATGACAAACTCTAGACATGCTTTAACTTTTACAACGCTAAGATATTTTTGTATAAACCACGGTGACCAAAGTGTTTTTTTTTCAATTTAAAATCATCATAAATGTCTTAGTTAGCTCTTTCTGCTTCATTTTAATATCTATGTCATGGGTCTACGACCATTATAAATTTAAATTCTTTCAGTGCGGGAATCGTCTGTAGACGTCAGAATTAGACGTCTACAGAAATTAGAATTTGATGTCTGGAGACGACCTGACGCTGAAATGGTTAAAGCGTGATATTAATTATAGCTATTTGTTTTCAGTTTACTCATTGTGCTCGGGGTCATTGTGGGCGGAGTGATGTAGTGAGTATGCAAACTAACAATGTAAAAATGTTTGATCAAGAATTATCAAGGCATTGTTATGTTATCTAGAGTTAGGTGTACTGTAATAATAATTATAAAATAATAGTAGTTATTAAATCTCTGGTGGTGGTGCGGGAACACATAGGCCCTATATGTATTATGTATAGTATCATCACCATGTACAGTTATTTTAGTTAGTATTTGTACATATATGTTCACATCATTATTCACTTTTATTATAGTATACATAGTGTAAGTTGTTTTTCAATTTGAAAAAATCATGAATGTCTTAGTTAGCTTTTCAAGTTTTATTTGAATACTTATGTTCTGGGTCTACGGCCGTTATAAATATTTTAGTTATTTCAGTATGGAAAATCGACTTGAGAAGTCAGGTTCTGACGTCTATAGACGTTAAAAATTATGAACATAATGCGTGTATCTTCACACTTTACACGGTTATTTTTTGACATAATGGGTCTTTATTACTGTTTGACAAAATGACACGCATAAACCTTTATTTCCAAGGGACAAAATATGTTGATGATTATAATGTAATTTGCTCTGTTTCAGTTCCTCTGGAGGTCAAGGCCTCTCGTTTGCTCATTTGACCCCCTCTCTGTTCTTCCTCTTCCTTCTACCGCCGTATGTATACTGTTTTCATTTCATAATTAATAACACCAAAAGCGCTGAATTACTTTCGTATTTTTCAATTTGAAATCATCATAAATGTTTTAGTTAGCTCTTTCTGATTCATTTGAATACCTATGTTATGGGTTTACTGTTATTCTTTCAGTGCGGGGATCGACTTTATACGTCAGAATCTGACGTCTGTGGACGTCAGATTCTGACGTCTAAAGACGGTCCCTGCACTGAAAATTCACATCTTATGGATAATGAAGCATACGAAAATACTAGCTGCTACCACCATATGTACGCAGCTGTAATATAAGAAAATAGCTTAATAAATAAATAATAATAATAATAATAATAATAATATTAATAATAATAATAATAATAACAATAATGATAATAATAATAATAATAATAATAATAATAATAATAATAATAATAATAATAATAATAATAATAATAATAATAATAATAATAATAATAATAATAATAATAATAATAATAATAATAATAATAATAATAATAATAATAATAATAATAATAATAATAATAATAATAATAATAATAATAATAATAATAATAATAATAATAATAATAATAATAATAATAATAATAATAATAATAATAATAATAATAATAATAATAATAATAATAATAATAATAATAATAATAATAATAATAATAATAATAATAATAATAATAATAATAATAATAATAATAATAATAATAATAATAATAATAATAATAATAATAATAATAATAATAATAATAATAATAATAATAGTAATAATAATAATAATAATAATAACAAAATACAACTATTTGTTAGGTAAACATATTTTGTTATATAAACGTACGTATATATTAAGCATGTCATATATTAATTTATAAACGTAATTACAAATATATGTCAGATAATAAATAAGCAATTATTATTTTTTTTAAATCATGAAGGTACATTACATTAAGCACATATGTATATATCTATGTTAAGTTTACGTTCTTCTTCCTCCCAGGATCATCCTTGAGTCTGCGTACAGCTTACACGACCGAGTATTCATGGATAACCTGGCTAAGATTCTACTCTACGCTGTCGTGGTGAGTTAACCCTTAACCCTTCCAACGCGGGGACCGTCTTTAGACGTCAGAATCTGACGTCTGTGGACGTCAGATTCTGACATATAAAAACGGACCCAGTGCTAGAAGAATTAGAATATTTCCAACGGCCGTGGATCCATAACATAGGTATTTACATGAAGCGGAAACAGCTAGCTAACACATTTATGATGATTTCAAATTGAAAATAAAAACTTTAGTTTCCATGCTTTAAACAAAAGTAATTAAGCGTTGTATGAGTTGAAATATTTTTTGTATAAACCATGGAGACCAAGGATTGTTTTTCAATTTGAAATCATCATAAATGTCTTAGTTAGCTCTTTCTGCTTCATTTGAATATCTATGTTATGGATCTACCGCCATTTTAATTTGTTTAATTCTTTCATTGCGGGGATCGTCTTTAGACTTCGGAATCTGACGTCTTTAGACGATCCCCGCCCTGAAAGATTTAATACTATTTTTTTGTGATATATTTCAGACGAATAGGTCTTTAAGCCACATTTGTGCACATACAGACTAACACATTTACTCTCGTGTACGGGGATGAAGTATTTTTTTAAAACCTAAATATCAGAGCAGGGGACGAGACCGAAAACTCCCACCTAATGATGCATAACCTCATTCATTTGAAGCTTGAAAAATATTAGTCTTTATGTAAATTTCATAGAAATTGATTGAGAATCGACGGAGAAATCAGTGAAAAGCATACAACGTCTGTGGCAGCTGACTACATTGTTTCAACCCGTGCATTTTGCACGGGTTAATTATAGTTTAATTTATTTTAATGGATTTGAATACGACGTAAATTAATAACCATGAGACTATATATATGCATTTTGAAGTTTGATATAATTCAAACGTTTCAACACTTTATTGTTATTGATTATTTCCTGAGGATGTTTTTAGCAAATTTAAAATTCCTGAAGTTTGTAATAATTCATAACCACCCTCTGCACTTACACATAACAATGTGTACTGATCATGAATATATCTTTGCAGGGGACAGTGCTGAATTGTATTTTTATGGGTAATTATACATTTCTACTTTAATTATTTATATTCAGATATTTAGATTAATATTTGAATGCATTAAACCCAATGAACTGTTGTTTTAGCGATATTATTTAGTAATTATAAATTAATGAAATTAAATCAGACAAAACCGTATTTTCTAAAATCCTGCTCCTCACATGAAGTAAAATTTTAGAATGTAGACATTTTGATATTAATGTAATTTATATGTGAAGAAAAATTATGCGAATTATTGTCAATGTTTCATTTTTATCACATACCTACACACTAATTCTCAAACAGCCATTCTAACTGTTCTTTTATCTTACAGCTGTGGGTTTATTCGGCCTGGCAAAGATCGGCGCCATGGGATATTTTGAAATCAGTTTGGTTCAATGTTTTGTTTTCGCCTCTTTCATTGTGGCGGTAGACCCTGTGGCGGTTAGTATACATACATTTGCTTAGCCCTTGGCAGCGCTGAAATATTTTTGTAAAAACCATGGAGACCAACGGTTGTTAGGCCCGGCCAAAGGCCAGGAGCCTATTAACCCTTTGACTTGCAGGCCGGGGTGCATGCCAGGATCCAGATATACTGGTGTAGGAGTTCTATTTTTCGTCATTTGAAGCTGGAATTGCTAACGCAATTTCCAGCTTCAAATGACGGAAAATACATAAATGTAGTATATATTTGACGAAAATTTGTGTCATTTTATGGCTACGTTCATTGACGGATGACGACGGAAATTTCCGTCATGTATGGTAGTGAAAAGGTTAAGTGTATTGCAATAATGTTTGTGTCCTGATTTGCTGAATAAGGGTTGCCTTGTGTCGGAAACGGTTGACATTTCTGAAGAAAATTCCTTATGAACATGTCAAATATAACGTTTGATGTAGCTAGGTCAAGTACTTGCGTGTTTAAAAAGTGCTAAGAAAAAAATATGTTCACGAGTATATTAGTGATTTTTGTCCATATGACACATACAGCCTAAAGCCGGTCCTAGGAGTTCGGGAACTCCTTTTCTAGTTTTAATTTGAAATTATCATAAGTGTATTATTTAGTTCTTTCCGCTTCATTTGAATACCTATGCTAGGGGAAATCGTTTCAACGTGTCTGTTTGCTGGGGCCATTACCACTCCCATGAATAAATCTACCAATTGGCTGTTGCAGGTTCTGGCGATATTTCAGGAGATTGGTGTTAACAATACTCTATATTTCCTGGTGTTTGGAGAATCTCTGTTAAACGGTGAGTGAACTGTGATGTTATCACAATCTGTGCTGTGGTTTTCACTGTGAGACATATATTAGTATCAGCCTATATCACACTCTGTGCTGTGGTTTCCATTATGAGACGTATATCGGTATCAACCTATATCACACTCTGTTCAGTGTTTTTACTGTGAGACATATATCAGTATCAGCCCATATCACACTCTGTGCTGTGGTTTCCATTATGAGACGTATATCTGTATCAGACCATATCACACTCTGTGGAGTGTTTTTTATTATGAGATGTATATCGGTATCAACCTATATCACACTCTGTACAATGGTTTTCACTGTGATACGTATATCGGTAGCAGCCCATATCACATTCTGTGCCGTGGTGCTCAAAATGACACGTGTATCGGTATCAGCCCATATGACACTGTGTGCTGTGGTTTTCACTATGAGACGTATATCGGTATCAGCCCATATCACACTCTGTGCAGTGGTGCTCAACATGAGACGTATATGCGTATCAGCGTATATCACACTCTTTGTAGTGGTTTTCACAATAAAACGTTCATCGGCATCAGCCCATATCACACTGCACTGTCGACAAACTTAATATCTATGGCAATACTGTTAACTGTATGGTTGATTATGTAAGAAAATACAATTGTTTAATTTTTATTTCTAGTGAGGCCTGTTAAACACAACACTCGTTCAATGAATAAGGTGTTCGCTGAAGGCTCAAAACGTATTCATTGAACAAGTGATGTATTTTCCCATATCGCACTCCAATGAGCACTGTTTGCACATCTGATAAGTCTGTGAAACAATGATAAATTAAATGATATCGTCTAATAATATTCTATATGTTTTCCCCTCAGATGCTGTCACGGTGGTATTGTACAACATGATGAAAAGTTTTATTGAAATGGAACATATACCACCATCTCAGGTTAATGTCCTTTTACTTTATATAATTATATAATGCTGATCTGAGATGACGTAACACAGTTTCTGAGAATTGTGTATAGTGTTTTCGCTATCAAAAATACACAAACTTGGTGAATATCATGTCTTGTGGCAATAGTTCTCTCATAAATTTTATTCAAATTTCATTCAATAATTGTATTCTATAATTCATTGAGGTTGACCCTTACACCACGGGATAGATATTTGACGTCAGAACCTGATGTCTAAAGTCGATCCCCGCACTGCAAGAATTAAGATATTGATAATAGCCGTAGGCCAATAATATACGCAATAAAATGATACAGAAAGAGCTAACTAAGACATTTATGATGATTTCAAATTGAAAAAAGGGTAAGGGTTTAGGAATTACAAATGGCATGCGTATGTTTTCTGCTCCTGTAGATTGGAATAGGAGTAGCGGCGTTTTTCGTTGTGAGTCTCGGAGGCCTGGCCGTGGGCATCATATTCGGGATCATCACCAGCATCCTCACCAAGTACACCAGCAAGGTGCAAGGTCAGTATCATCACTCTGTAAGGTGATTCTCACTATGAGACCTATATCAGTAGCAGCTCTGTGCAGTGTTTTTCACTGTGAGCCATATATGAGTATCAGCCTATACCACACTCTTTGCGCTGGTTTTTCACTGTGAGACATATATCAGTATCAGCCTATATCACACTCTTTGCGCCGTTTTTCACTGTGAGACGTATATCAGTATCAGCCTATATCACACTCTGTGCAGTGTTTTTCACAATGAGACGTGTCGGTATCAGCCCATTTCGCTCTCTGTTGCTGTTGTTTTCACTATCAGACGTATTGCGGTATCAGCCCATATCACACTATTTGCGGTGTTCTTCACTATGAGACGTACATCCTTATCAGTCTATATCACACTCTGTGCTGTGTTTTTCACTATGAGACGTATATGGTATTAGCCCATATCACACTATGTGCGGTGGTTTTCACTATATGACGTATATCGTTATCAGCCTATATCACACTCTGTTGCTGTTGTTTTCACTGTGCGACGTATATCGCTATCAGCCTCTATCACACAAGTAAGTTTCACTATGATACGTATATCGGTATCATCCTATATAACACTATGTGTAGAGGTTTTCACTGTGGTACATCGAATTGTCGTTGGAATGACGATAAATGTCATGTTTATTAGTTTTTATTAACAATGTATCATGTGAGAAAACACAAACGTTGCTCATTTTTTGTGCGGTATCGAAAATGCAGCACTTGTTCAATGGATAAGGTGTTCGCCTAAAGTCTCACACCTTATTCATTGAACAAGTGCTACATATTCCCATATAACACTAAATTGAACAACGTTTGTAATATCATCAAACCAATTGAAATGTTGCTATGATTTCATAATATATTATTTAAGTGTATATTAAATATACACTTACTTATGCCCCTAGATAAAGATATAATATATTTCTGAAAACATTATATTTCAATGTTTTACGTTACCCAGAATCTAGCTACAGGGTCGTAAACGCGAACATTGTGCAGATGTCATCCTTTAAAAATATTAAGTTTGCTCTTGTCCTTTCTCGCCTTTTTATTGGAAAGATTGAAAGTGGATTTTTTCTAATAGAAACGAGAGAAAGTTAAGATAAGAACTATCTGAATATTTTCAGTTGCATGGTCCTGATTTCTCTTCTTAAGTGCAAGGCATACGCATCCTTATTGTTGCATACTGGTGCATCATCGAAGGTGTGACAATATGTGGATTAACGTTTTCTCCCGTCAAGTTATTTAATTGGAATTATTTTCACCCAGTCCAAGTGAGCGACAATTCTGCAGATTTTACAGAATGAAGGTCAACGACTTTGAATTGTTGTCACGCTTTATGTTTAACATGGTTGAAAGCTGTTTTTTAAGGTGCTAAGATATTTAAAAAAAACATGACCGGCGGTTAAGTTGAATAAATCTATATTGCCGTTGCATATTACCCAACGTTGTTATAATGCGGGGCCAGCGTCGTTGACGGTGGCCCAGCATTAAAACAACGTTGTGATGAACCCTATCAAAATTGTTCCTCTATAAACCCATACACATTTCTCATCAGGAATTCTTGCCCTGTACCAAAGTATTGCTCTAGGGAAATACAAACTATTCTTGTCTTTTTTTGTGTCGCCAGTGGTGGAGCCTCTCGCCTTGTTTGCTCTCGCCTACACATCATATCTGGTCGCGGAACTATTCCATTTCTCCGGAATCATCAGGTATTAGCCATTTCTCATTTTATTGTAAATACATTTAGTAATTATTGATATGTCAATAGTAATAGTATAGTCACTGTACCATGATTTTCTTAATATGTCATTTCTGTCACTAATATTGTTTAATGTCATCAGAACTGCCGTGCAAAGGCAAACATCAGTAAATGCTCACTAGTCAAGTAAGCAGTAAGTGCTGCTTGTCTATGCAGGGCAGGATTTTCTTCCGCCATCGAGTACTGGCATACTGACCGCCATGCAAAGACAAACAGCAGTAACTGCTTACTTTTCAAGTAAGCTGTTACTGCTGTTTGCCTTTGAGCTGCAGGATTCTCTTCTGCCATCGAGTATTGTAATAGTGACCTCCGAGCAAAGGCAAACAGCAGTAATTGCTTACTTTTCAAGTGAGCAGTTACTGTTGTTCGTCATTGCAGGGCAGATTCTCTTCTGCCATCGAGTACTGGCAGACTTTTTAAGTAAGCAGTCACAGCTGTTTGACTTTGTCTGACAGAGTAATATATGGTATTTTATAATCTTGATAATAAACTGTTATACTACATTGCAAAAATCACTTATATGTGATACAAGAATATAAAGAAATATGTCTTTAAAACAAAGTTCTATATAGACATGATAAATACTTAACCCGTATTTAACTTTCCTCTTGCTGAGTTAATATTTTAAAATTTTCAGTCCCTTGAAGTTGTGTCTCGCTACCGCGACTCACAACTTCAAGTGGCTGAAAATTAATCATATTTGTTTACTTCGTGTACAAACATTTGCAAATTTTTAGACTCACATTTCATTCCCGATATGTTTTTTCTGGTGTGCTGATGTATATATTGTTTTTATTTTCAGCATCATCGGGTGCGGCTTAGTGCAGGCACAGTACGCCTTTCACAACATATCTCACAAATCACTGACTACGGTGACATATTTTAGTCACATGTTGGCGTAAGTATTCAAATAATTCACACCGAAGCGAATAATATGCAAAACTACCAATGATGCAATAACTGGTGAGGGTCGATCTTTGATGTAAAAGGGAAACAATAGTCTGAAATTAAAAGGGGTCAATAAATTAAAATATATGTTCACCTATCTCTTTGAAATCATTGTGAATGTCTCAGTTAACTCTTTCTGCTTCATTTGAACACCTTTGTTTGCCAATATAAATATTTAATTATTTTTAGTTCGGGTACTGTCTTTAGACGTTATCTAATCTGACGCCTGTATACGTCAGATTCTGACGTTTAAAGACGGTTCCCGCGTTGAAAGGGTAATAAACTGTAATGACGTAACAGCTTAGCTAATAACTCACAATATTGTGACAGAACATGGCCACGTGTCTAAAAATAAAATTTATCACGTCGATGACCGTTTAAGCCTTTCTGTTTGTAAAATAAAAAATGTAGGATTGATATATTTGATTACAAATGTACATATGTAAATATTTGCTACACACTTTAACGAATTTTAAAGTTCTTATATTAAATGTTTATAATATATTAGCCATGCAATTAAGTCCTTTTGCTTATCAAATGTCAATTTCAATAGCGAAGTATTTAGAAATCAATGATAAGGGTATAATAACAATCAAAACTTGCAAGAAAACATCGAACATACATAATTTTCAAACAAAATGTTGCATGTGTATATTTGCTGGTGTGCGTTTATTTCTCCACATTTTATTGTATAGCTACCAGTGAATGTGTACACTCTGGTATATGATTTTTTTCTCCGTATGTTATTTTAGAGCTACCAGTGATGGCATCATTCTGGTGTATGTTAATTCCTCCATATATGTTATTGTAGAGTTACCAGTGATTGTGAATACTCTGGTATATGTTTATTTATGTGTATGTTATTGTAGAGTTACCAGTGATTGAGAATACTCTGGTATATGTTTAATTATCTGTATGGTATTTTAGAGTTACCAGTAATTGTGAATACTCTGATAAATGTTTATTTATCTGTATGTTATTTTAGAGCTACCAGTGATTGTGAATACTCCGGTATATGTTTATTTATCTGTATTTTATTGTAGAGCTACCATTGAATGTGAATACTCCTTTATATGTTGATTAATCTGTATGTGATTGTAGAGCTACCAGTGATTGTGAATACTCTGATATATGTTTATTTATCTCAATGTTATTGTACAGCTACCAGTGATTGTACACTGTGATGCAACTTGATTTTATCTCTATGTGATTGTAGAGCTACCAGTGATTGCATCATCTTCATGTTCCTCGGTCTGGCCGTGGTTCTGAACGAGCACGCCTGGCATACAGGCTTTGTACTCTGGGCGATGGGACTCTGCCTAATATTCCGCTTTGCAAGTAAGTATGTCAGACATAGATTACATCAAAGGTTCCGCCTTAGCCTTTTAATTAAACAAAAACTGTACCTCCTATATTTGTTAATTGAACATAAAAGTATCTGGTTACATTTCCTGCTAACAAAACATAAATGTCCAGGCCATAAATACTATTTAAACATCAAAGACTTGGCCATATTTGCCAAAACACTAGACAGTCAGTCAGCCAAAGACTGCAAGCCTCTGCCAAATGTAATGATCGTAAAACCTATAGTAGTATACTATTGCATGCATTCATAAAGTGAATATCTAGCAAAGCTGAGATGATCAATTATGACGTCATTCATTCATAAAGGTGGTAGGTCTAGTAACCGTACACGACAGTTGTGAGACTATCACGAAGTAGTTTTCCAAACAGACAAATCAAAATAGTATTTTACTACCAATCGATGTGATTTGGAACTTAATAAAACACATGAAACACATCTGGTTTCTTTTTCAGTTGTCTATTTCCTTACTTATCTGGTCAACAAAGTAGACACCATCAACAAGATCGGAGTGGAGGAGCAATTCATCATGGTGAGATGTAATGTCTGTCAGCTTTAGTTATGGCAACTATGTTTTTTCTCTGTTTTAGATGAGCGCGCTCATTATATTTAGGCCGCGCATTACCAAAAAAATGTGTGTTTTTTTTCTGCCCACCGCGGGCATTAGATTGTTGCTGATTTGAAAAAAAACAGTCTATTTTGGAAGATAAAATTAACATTCCGAAAAAGTTTATTTTGAGAGATAAAATTTATTTTTACAGCGAAGTTTTTTTTGCTTGTTTTTTTCGTCGCCCCTATTAACTTTCTTTAAAAGAGGTTAATTTTTATTTTATTTAGTCGCCCTCATTAACTTTTCACAAATATGTTCAAATGTTATTTTATTTTTAATATTTTTTGTCCGCCCTCCTTCATTAGATTTTGAATTATTTCTGATCTAAAACAAAGAAATTAAACATAGTGGCCTCTAACCCTACCAACTATCACAAAACATTTGTATAACTTTTACAATGTTGGAGCAACGTCGAAGACGTTGGGCCGACGTTGTAAAAATGTTATACAAATGTTTTGTATTTGCTGAGTTTATCCTGCTGATCACGACAATTTTCGTTTAACCTGTATTTACTAGTCGACTGAATGACTGCTATTGGAAATGAAATGTGTGTCTAAACATCATTTGTGATTTGTGATGTGCTCAAAATAAACAAATATGAATAATTTTCAGCTACTTGAAGTTGTGGGTCGCGAAAGCGAGACACAACTTCTTAATTTTGCTCAACTGCTGCTTTATGTGATTATGTACGTATGAGTGTTGCAAGCTTTATACGTGACAATTTGTACGTTATAGCCTTTCGTATTTGTACTGTATGGGTTTTAACATTTACAGATTTGACATATTTATACACTGCCCTGTTGCAGGCTTATGGAGGTCTTCGTGGAGCTGTTGCCTTCTGCCTTGTGATCACTCTAAGCGAGGACATCCTTCCACACGTGAAACTCTTCCAAACCACCACAATGGTCGTCATTTTCTTCACTGTATTCGTTCAGGTGTGGTACAGTAATTAACCTCTTTACTACGTATGCCCGAGAACAGATTGAAATACCCTTTTCTGATCAAACCATAAATATGCACACAAAAAATCCGTCAAGCCATAAATATGCACATAGCAACATTCATTGTAATAATCGTCTTAAACCCTCTAAGCCCTCATGATGCATTAAAGCATCATTTTACATCCCCGAAAACACACTTATTTTTCCTATAACTAGGGTTTTAGAACGAAAATTTCCATGAAACAGGTATACCGATACATGGCAATTTTCTGTAATTTTTAAACTACATTGAATCATTTTCATTCACTACAAGTCGAGAATCGCGACAGCAATTCGCGGCTTGTAGTGGATGAAAATGACAATGGTAAACTCACGCTTGAAAGAGTTAATTGATCTGATCAAATCATATCATATCATGCCCATCAATAAATGTACATTCACTTATACGTTAAAATCACCTGATGGTGTGCTTTTGGAATTATTATTTTTCTTTTATAACATATGTACTTCTACTTAAACACTATGTAGGCCTACTTAGGACTTGGGTGGTCGTACGATAAAATGCATATGGCACTGCTTTTTGGTCGATAAAGGCTCAGATCGGTACTTGTCGCCAGATACAGGCACTCGCCTTCGGCTCGGCCTGCATCTGGCGACGCGTACCGATCTGAGCCTTTATCGACCAAAAAGCAGTGCCATATGCATATCTTCTTTTCCCGAACCACACGTTTGTATGTTAAGCGCTATCACCACGGTATGTGAATTTACAGGGTATATCTATCAAACCGTTGGTGAAGCTATTGAGAATTCGTCGACACGAGAAAGCCCCGCTGTGCATCTATGAAGAGATCAACTACCAAGTAAGTAATAGTTTGACAAATCTTTGACAAATCTTCATCTTCATCCACTACAAGCCTCGAATTGCTGGCGCAATTCTCGACTTGTATTGGATGAAGATGACTTGAGGTGATTTAAAATTAAAGTAAATTACCATGTATTGGTAAACCAGTTTCTGGAAATTTTCGTTCTAAATCCCTTGATTGTAGGAAAATCAAGTCTGTTTTCAGGGATGTAAAATGATGCTTTAATGCATCGTGAGGGCTTAAAGGGTTAACTGCTCAAGCGGATATATTTTATTGTATTGAATCTTTTGTATTCAGATTGAGACTGTAATTACAGCAACAATTTCAACTTGCTATCAACATGATCAATGCCAAATGTGATCTGAATGCATTTTGCGACTAAGGCTGAACAATACCAAAATTCAGATTAGCCTGGATAGCATTTTGAACCAATTTTCTTGAAAAAGCACTATATAATTATACGATTTTTTTTTTTTTTAATAAAGTCTGCAAAATTTCATGAAATTCTGTTTAAATTGAAATTTTTTTTAGCGAGAAGCGATCCGTTTTAAACTGAGTTCAGGTATAGAGTCTTTAAACATAGCAAGTCCTAAAACGCCAGATAATTTTATCAGCGATTTACGCACGACGTGTCACTATCTGAAAGACATTACTTCACTTGGTGGTGATTTATTAGGAATAATATGCATACAATGCTGTAATTTGCAGGTGACTGATCATTTGATGATGGGAGTGGACGTAGTACTGGGCCAAGTGGACAAAGCTAAATTCTTGGTGAGTGGCACAGTCCAGTCAACAGCCCAGCAAATACGAAATGTTGAGCCAGTGTTGTATACATGTTGGGCCACCGTCGTAGACATTGGCCCAACATGTATACAACATTATTGTGTATCGTAATTTTATTTATCCTCACTTAATTGTCTAGGTTACCTTGAAATGACTAGACGTTAGCCCAACATGTAATTTACATGCTTACGAATGATGTAAGCAACATTATTGTTTTTCGTAAGCTTATTATTCATCACAGGAATGTATCTAGGTTACCTTGAAATAGCAACCAGGTGTGTAATGGTTTAATGCTCTCTCAGAACTATTATTTGTAGTCCACGTTAAGAATGTTTTACTTGATGATAATCACGATAATCACACCTAACAGTTTTTCTTATTTGGTGTTTTTGATTTGTGTTCTGTCAAGATTTGTGCTGATGTTTATTTTGTTTTTCGTTCTTTTGCATTCGATAGGATTATTATTGCTTCTTTTTTCAAAACATAAAGCCATTTTATTTGTATTACAATTTGTTCGTATTTACTGTCTCATTAGATACATTTTCTGTAATATTTGTTTTTCTCTGCCATCAAACAATGAAGTTTTCCCATATATATTTCTCCTGGAATGTCGTTAATATAAAATGAGAAAAAGAATGGTACCCAAGATAGCACCTTGTGGAATGCCATATCTGTTGGATATTTCACTTGAATATGTCACATTATTTTAGCAGACTGTTTCCTATCAGAAAGGTAGGATTGAAACCAAAGAAGCCAAGTTGATATAATTTTAGTTGTACTACCATTATCTCCAAGATGGAAAGTTTTCTAAAAAGAGCTCCACTATTCACTGTTGTATATGCACTAAGGCAATCAACTGTCATTTCAGAGAGTGCTGTTTCACAATGTTTGTTCCGGAGACCTTATTGTCCAGGGGATAAAATATAATTCATCAGTATAAATTCGTACATTGAATTGTCGTCATCTTTCTAACAGACTTTGGACAAACGAGGTATAATAGAAATAGGTATCTAAATTTCGGGATCGTCAGTTTAGTTCCCCTCATGAAATAGCGTAGCTCTTGCCTTTTTCCAGATCTACAGAAAAGAGCTAATACGGATACTGGATTACATATGTTTGTTGGTTAGTTATTACCTGTTTACAGGGGCTGATTTTGTTGATTCCTGTTGCTTTATTATTATCAACATTGTCAAAAATGTAAAAACAAAATCTTCTTTTATGGATGGTATATTAGGAATGCTTCCTTCTGCTAGTTTCATTGAAATACATGTTCGGTGCTCTGCGAATTTTGTCTTTATTTACATATTTTTCTGCCACACTAGTAAAGTACTTGTTGAAAATATTTGCTATATCAGCATTATCTACAAAAAAAGTGTTATTGGGATATTGTATGTCATGGCCTTAACGTTAGTAGAAGCGTTGGCTTTGTTGTTAGGTTCATTTAAGACCTTACACAATCTTTTCGGATAGTTTTTGTACAATTTCATTGATTCTGAATAATATACTTTCTTTGCATCTCTTGTTAACCTAGTAGTTTTATTTTTCCAATACATATACCTGTGTTATTCGTTAATTGTTGTGGTCGCTTTATACGTTTGGTGACTAGTGTCATATATTTGTCTGTTATTTTTGTAATAAAACGTTGAAGATATTGAACAAGGGAGAAAATATTGTATTTATTGTTATGTTAAATATTCATCATTTAAAAAACAGCCGATAGAGATAACTGATTTCTAAAACTTTACTTAACAGGAAAACTGTATACGCTTTCTTGCTTATTTGGTTTAGTTGTATATTTACTGTAAGGTTGATCCAAGATTATTGAATTTTATCTATTTTATCAGACGATATAGTATATTGGTGTTCATATCACCCAAAAATATAGTTAGTTTATTTTCGGAATCAGTTCTATACAGGATTTTTTTTTCATATCAGATAACCAATGTAAAATTAAATCACTATCTTTATTTGGTGGACGATAGACTGAAGTCAGTAAAATATCTATTTGAATATTTTCATATAGTTTCAATAAGCCCTTCTCTATATTTTATTGTGAATTTTAAAAATACGTTTTTATTAAAATATACTTGATTAAACATATAATTTCAGTGAAGGAATTGATATATATTTTACAATTACGGTTTTGTGATCGAGCGGAGACCTGTTATTGATAATTTATGCAAACTTTGTTACTTACCACTTGCATTGCATTTGTCTTTTACCATAACCCCCCCCCCCACACACACACACACACACACACACACACACACACGCGCACACATACACACACACACACACCCACACACACACACACACACACACACACACACACACCCTCCCCCCACACACACACACACAATCATTTTTCTAAAAAAAGAATCTTCATCTTAACAATTGTAGGAGAAGCTTGAGATTTGGGATGAAAAGTATTTCAAGCAGTGGTTACAAAGGAATCCTCGAACTAAAGACGACACAATCATGGAACTATACGAGAAGATCGCTCTCAAGTAAGCAATAAATAAATAAATAATAATGACACAATCATGTAATTATATGAGAACATCACACTTAAGTAAGCAATAAGAAACTAGTAGAAAAGGAAATAATGATGCTTTTGGAGGCTAGTTGAAAAATAAATAATGTTGCTTTTGTAAGCTAGTTGAAAAATAAATAATTATGCATTTTTTGTATGTTATACTATACATTTTGAGACCCATTTTCTATAACCCTTTAACTGCCAAATTATTCAATTGAAATTGTCCCCCACTTGAAGCTGTGTCTCGCTGACGCGATCCACAACTTCAAGTGAGTGAACATTATTCAGATTTCATAAAATGAGTGTCAACTCTTTTTAAATATTACTAATTCATGTCACATTTTATCTTTAACATGTTGAAAAAGTATTACTAAATGTGGTAGTAAAAATTTAAAAAAACCGAATTTATTCGGCACCGGCGGTTAAACGGTTAAGAAGTCACCTATCAAATGAAACGGTTGTGCTCCACACTTCCTAGTACTTGTAATTCCTTCGGCCACGTTGGTTTGATCTAACGTAATGTACTTTTTGAAGAGGTGCATAAATTATATATTATAAATTGTATTATAATTAAAAAAAGATTTAGTTGACCTTCAAACACTCATATGAGTTCATAAGAAAAATATCGTGCATATATATTATTTCAGCCAACATTTGGAGAATATTGGCAAATCAACTGATAAATATGGCAGTACCTTAGAACTATACAAACCCGAGACGTAAGTAGACTATCCCACACACTCTATCTTAGTTTAAAACAATGTACCGATGTATGTACATGCATTGTATTATCTTTTTGGGGCATCTTGTCCAACATGATACATGGGATGTACTTTGGTACAGTTCATTTCAACTTTAATTTTAATTTCTTCGTTTTATCTTTAATGTGTTTTCACATGATACGTTGTCTTAATGTTGATCCACCGTCTGTGACACTGGCCCAACATTAAACTAACAATAGTGCAATGCTCTGTATTCGCAAGGATATGGGTTCAAATTCTCTCGCATATAGAATAGAGACCATCTGTTAGATGCATACGTTTGTAGTGAAAAGAATCAGCATGAATAGGCGTTATCCATTGATCCAGTTCTGACAAATCAATTCCTAAATACATTGAAAACAGATATTATAAAAGGCTACGTTTGTAGTGAAGCGAATCAGCATGAATAAGCGTTATCCATTGATCCAGTTCTGACAAATCATTACCTAAATACACCGAAAACAGATATTGTAAATGAGTTCCTATATCCTAACACTTTAAATTTTTTAGACTACTGATCATGATCCGAAATATACAAAAATATATATATATAGGTATAAGAAAAGCTCAGAAAAGTCTAATAAAACTAAATTGATTTTCAATTTGTATATCATGTAAGCTGTGTGCAATATACAACACATTAAACCTCAAATACCCACCATATTAGACAGTGGGATTCGGGGCACTTTAAAATCACAGGACGTTGATCGGCATGTGAAAGTGTGAGGGTGCGGTATTCCCCTTGAGCACACTTTGTTTGACAAGACTGGAACGACAGCATCAAGATATGTGCTGAGATCCAGCCATCTTTTAGGTGCGCAAATAGTTGTTCTGGTTTTCTCAGAATTTGTAGAAATGTTTTGTATGGCTGTTTTACGTAAATGTCCATCCTCTTAGAGTATTTTGAAAGCAATAATGCTCCATTTTTCACCAAAAGTTATTGATGAATCACGAATAGAACGCACCAAATTTTATTTGAAATGTTCGCTATTAAAGTGGATTCAGGGGGGTAGACACTCTTTTATGCGGCTTGCAGCAGGCAGTGGGGAGGGACCTCATTTACATATGTTAACATTTTCAGTGACATTTGCCAAAGCCTTGTATAGCTGAGTTATGTATGTATACACTCCTTCGCCAGTGTTGCCTGTTTCTGTGTAGACACAGCTAACGTTAATCTGTCTTACAGATAATAATTGAGTGGCGTATTCCCTCCGACCAAAACAGTGAGAAATCCCCTCCGACCAAAACAGTGAGAAATCCCCTCCCACCAAAACAGTGAGAAATCCCCTTCCACCAAGCAGTGGGGAATCCCCTCCCACCAAAACAGCGGGAAATCCCCTCCCACCAAAACAGCGGGAAATCACCTCCCACCAAAACAGTGAGAAATCCCCTCCCACCAAGCAGTGGGGAATCCCCTCCCACCAAAACAGCAGGAAATCCCCTCCCACCAAAACAGTGAGAAATCCCCTCCCACCAAGCAGTGGGGAATCCCTTCCCACCAAAACAGCGGGAAATCCCCTCCCAGCAAAACAATGAGAAATCCCCTCCCACCAAAACAGTGACAAATCCCCTCCCACCAAGCAGTGGGGAATCCCCTCCCACCAAAACAGCGGGAAATCCCCTCCCACCAAAACAGTGAGAAATCCCCTTCCACCAAAACAGAGACAAATCCCCTCCCACCAAGCAGTGGTGAATCCCCTCCCACCAAAACAGCGGGAAATCCCCTCCCACTAAAACAGCGGGAAATCCCCTGCCACTATAACAGCGGGAAATCCCCTCCCACCGAAACAGTGGCAAAATCCCTCCCACCAAAGCAGCAGCAAATCTCCTCCAAGCAAGCATCGGAAAATCCCCTCCCACAAAACAGCGGGAAACCCCCTCGCACCAAAACCATGGTGGGAGTTTCAATTTTTCAGATACTAGCAAAGCTCATCATTGAGTGGGCCTGGCAACCTGCCTACAGTTGGCACGCTGCAATTATCCACATACTGCTTTAAACATTACAGTGTCTGAACTAAGTAATAGAGCTGGTGTCTAGTTTAGGTAAAGTACTACCGGGCATGTTATTTTGATGTTGGGCAACATGAAAACATCTCTCGCATTTGCAAGGTATCAATATTCCCACAACACTCCTGACAGTACAAAGTGTGACGTCCGTCCATGAGCTGCAATCGCGTCTGACAATTCGTGCCGACAGCCATGTTTTAATTTTACAGAACACCCAACATCTCGTAGAGGGGAGGGGTGGGTGCAGACAGACACCTGTGTGGCGAGTTGTCGGTAGTTTAAGACACATGTGCTATCTGTGTCTACTTTGGAGACCGACATACACAGTGATCTGTGTATATTCCCACATTTAACATAGCAAATTATCTCTCGGATTCCATGCAAGCTGTGTAACTTCTTTAATTCATTTTTCAGCTATCTATTCAGCTAGCTTTACTGCACACATCCCTGCTTTAGCCCTTTCAAGCCTGAATTTACCACATCCTCACCCACTACACGCCACGAATTACTATAGCAATTCCCGACTTGCAGTGGATGAAGATGACTTAAAATGGGTGACAAATGAAAAAAAAATATTTTTAGTAATGAAAGACTTGCATTAAAATTTTCGTTTTTGAACCTCTAGGTGTAGGAAATTAATTCATTCTTCAGATTCATCGTTAGGGCTAATAACACAACCTCAGCACGTATAGTGTTCTATAGGCCACTTTGATTTTAAAACATATTTCTCTGTAGTTGTGATCAATTTACATATTTAATATTTTTTTATTTTCTTGATCTACATAATCATACTTCATTTCTTTCAATAAATGAAAAAGAATGTTCCAACGCATACATTTTGTAATAGAACAAAAAATTGATGACATGTCAAATGTTTGCCTGTGTTAAGCTGCATATCTACGTTTACGTATAGCATCCTTATGTCATCTGTATCATAATTCAATCCTATATTAAATACTCGCTAGATATTATGGAATGTATTTAATGTACACATTCGAACGAGCTACACAAATGTTTTTATTTATTTTATAAAACAAATGAACTGATTATGTTATGAAATTGCTTGAATTGAATATGGATGCAACAATATGGACACGTGGAGACGTGGCTTAATATGTGGTGTTTATTAGAATAAATACGGCGCCTATCACATTGACGGCTACATAACTAGATACCGACGCAGTGGCTCACTGTGGCACTTGCGCTGTGGCCTGGTTTCACCTGATTTAATTTGTTGAATTTGAAAATTAATGGTGCACTTAGCTCTTAACTTCACAACGCCACTGTACCCTCACAGCTTACAGCCCACACGCACAAGACGTCGATCCAATGTTGGTTTGTTGCAAATTCAATGAATGTTTGCTGTTGGACCACTGTCCTCACCGCTGGACCAGCATTAAACCAGCATTGGTTCAACATCCAGTGTTTGCCGGGTTTTGAATTGTGCTGTGCTTCACGCTTGCCCTGCTAACCACTGGACTCCTGTAGAGTGGGCACAGTGTATCCCGTGTCCCTAATGTGGACACTATGCTCTGAGTGAGGGCGTACACTATGTCAACTCTACGGGGACCCAGTGCTGCTTTCTACCATTGCTTTCCCTTTGTTTCACGCTGCGGTAACAGAGATGAATCAGGGTGGGTAAAGTATATGTTAGCATGTGTCTGTGTCTGCCTGCCTTCTCTGTCTAACTCTGTCAAACCTGAAACCGGTGAAAGCGTTATATTGAACTGCTGCTGGTTGGAAGCTAGGCCACCGTCTGTGACGTCGGCCCAGCCTCAAACCAGCAGTGAGTAAATTTGTATTTGCTGGGTACATATTGAGTGAATTGAAATTGGGGAGTGAACTAATCAGTAAATGGGAATAAGGGAAATATCTTAGAAGTTCACAAGAGAAAAGGGAAACAAGGAAAATGTTTTAAGTCTCCACTAACTAGACTAATCTAGTTATCAAAGGGAAAAAAGGGAAAATTCTGGGGAAAAGATTAAGAAAATTCGCTGAATTTCTTTTTTTTCTGGATGTAATAGGGAAAAAGAAAAGGTGAATGTGAAGAATAGAAATAGAAAGAAAACAAGATATAAAATTGGAAATGGGAATTTAAGTGTGGGTCGTGCTCCTTTCCTCTGGGAGAGTTGAGCTCCTGTATTATTACAGTGATGCCCTTCAATAAGCTGAGTCTCAATCAATCAATCAATCAATCAATCAATCAATCAATCATGTGTCCATGTCCGCCTGCCGTCTGTGCCCACCTCTGTTGACCCTTAGAGCACTGACGTCGACTACAGTAACCAGTACAACGCCGAATTAATTTTGTAAAAATCGTGGAGACCAAAGGGGTTTTTTCAATTTGAAATCATCATAAACGGCTTAATTAGCTATTTCTGCTGCTTCATTTGAATATCTATGTTATGGGTCTATGGCCTCGATAAATATTTTGATCTTTTATTGTGGGGACCGTCTTTATACGTCAGAATCTGACGTTTACAGAAGTCAGATTCTGACGTATAAAGACGGACCCTGCGCTTAATGGGTTAAACCATGAAACACTGATACATATTGGGACTTATGTTTCACAAATCACATCAATTATTATCAGTGACTTGAAGAGACAAAAAAGGTAAATTGAATAGGTCAGATTCTAGTGGTTATGTACTTCGTACTAAAGACCCTGTCACACCAATCTATGCTCATACCTGTACTTACGCTGCGACCTGAACAAATAATAAGACTATAGATAAGAAAAATAAAATATAAATTTATCATATACATACCTATGTTGTTATTTGTCTTAATGACATTGGGGTGAGGTGCAGCACTCTTTTTAAACATTAGATGGCCGATTGATATTTAAGTTTTTGAAATGTGCACAACAGAAGCAGAGTCGGCCATTGTCTCAATCACCATTTACGCTGAAGGTGCTGCGCCCCTTTCGAAAGACAAATGTACAAGCCTTTTTGACAAAATGTTTAGAATTTTTTTAATAAAATCAAAATAGCCAGCAAAATTCCACATTGATAAAGCATTACATATTTTTGAAGCAATCTTGGATCAGCCCTTGAAACAAAACCTTCATAGCATGTAGCAGTCAAAACTTACTGGCTCATCATCCGATGCTGTTTCAATGTTGGTCCAGCGTCGAAGACGGTGGACCAACATTGAAACAGCATTGGGTGAATGTCCAGTGTTCGCTGGGTAGTTCATGTTGTTGATTCTTGACCGCCAGGTGCACCCAAATAGGTTAGCTATATTAGTCTTCCCTAGACTACATTTTATAAATAAAAAGGCATAGGCCTACAAATTTTGTGATCGAATATCACATTAGGCCTAATTAGCTGTAGGCCTTCCATAAGACTTGAAAGGTAGCTATGTTTTTGTGAAATTAGACTGTACTAGCGTCAGGCCTAATTCAAGTGACATAACATAAATACAAGGTAAATACTAAATACAACATTACCCTTGTGTTTTCAGTATTGGGCTTATTATTTCGTCTCGGTCGCCGCTCTTGACAAAATACTGTCTACCTCAACGAAATGCTAAGTCCAATACTGAATACACCGGGTAATATTGTCTATATGTATATTAAAATTAATTGCTGAGGTCGAAGTGTGAGCGTGTAGGGTTAGGGTTATACATACAAGGACGTGATCATGTATATCTGGTTTCTGTGTCTACCAAACTCTGTGTACGTACCCAAGGGCCAGGGTTTAGGCTAGGGGTACTGGTTTATGGTTTAAGAACATATGTTAATCTGTCTTCTCTGTCTATGGTCTCTGTAGAATGCATGCATGTATTTACCTAATTTATATCTCGATATCTACTAGCAATCACTTCACTAATATGTTGAAACACGTGATTAGATGGGTGGATGTCTGCCATTATGTTTTTCGATTTTTAAAATAGATAATAATAGGTATATTACTCAGTATGTTTATCTCTGTGTTCTGTTAAGGTGTTGTGACTCTCTGGAAGTATATATGTCATGTGTGTTAATAAATAAATAGTTTTTTGTAGCATTTTGTCTCCAGTAACATGCAGTTCTAGCTATTCTAGCTATATGTGAAATTCTCATCACTAATGAGCTCGACATAATACCATAACTGACATATTTACCACTAAAGTTGAAGACACATATCGCTAAGTCCTATAGAACAACAATTGACATATTTTGTTTATTTTACATCAATGTAAACAAAAAAATTAAGACCTTTGTTTTGTGAACTATATGGTGTGATGTATAAACATTAAACGTACTAATATATCAAATAACACGTGTGTTATGGAATTAGTAAGTCCACCCCTTTATTCAAAATGTTGTCTTCACTATCAACACGTGATCAAGTCTCAGCCAATCAGTGAGCTTAGGATTGACTTAAGTCCCGTGGTGACTTAGGTTGGTGATACCGGCCCTATGTCGACTACAGTAGACATTCTATGTATTTATCAAGACTTGTATAATCACTGTTTTTGAAAGTAAAATATGCCTTATATATTGAAACACTGATATATGTTGGGACTTAATTTTACAAATCACCTTAATTTGCAGGCATTTGAAGTTGTGTATCGCGGTAGCGAGACACAGCTTCAAGTGACTGACAATTTTAATCGAATAGCTTAGAACTCTAGGGGCTAAAATGATGAATTAGTCAACCAAATATTAAGATTGAACATACTTGTGACAGGATAAGAAAACCGTCGATTGCTCCTGTAATCATGGACCCAGATTTAATGATTAACACTCTCGACATTGGTAAGTGTGGCCCTAATTACCATATCACATGCAGCAGCAATATCTCATACGTTTTTAAGCAATGATTTATTTCTAATGAAATTGCTGTATTTTTTATTCTTAATCATTAAATTGGGATGGTATATTCAACATTTAATTGGATATTATTTCAACATTCATTTGTGATGTTATATGCAACATTCAATTGGGATGTGATATTTCACATTAAATTGGGATGTTATATTCAACATTTAGTTGGGATGGTATATTCAACATTTATGGGGATATTATTTCAACATTCATTTGTGATGTTATACTCAACATTCAATTGGGATGTGATATTTAACATTCAAATGTGAAGTTATATTCAACATTCAATTGGGATGTGATATTTACCATTCAATTGTGATGTTATATTCAACATTTAATTGGGATGTGATATTTAACATTCAATTGGAATGTTATATTCAACATTTAATTGGGATGTGATATTTAACATGCAATTGGGATGTTATATTCAACATTTAATTGGGATATGATATTCAAAATTCAATTGGAATGTTATATTCAACATTTAATTGGGGTGTGATATTTAACATTCAATTGTGAAGTTATATTCAACATTCAATTGGGATGTGATATTTAACATTCAATTGGAATGTTTTATTTAACATTTAATGGGGTGTGATATTTAACATTCAATTGGGATGTTATAGTCAACATTCAATTGGGATGTGATATTTAACATTTAATGGTGATGTTATATTCAATATTTAATTAGGATGTAATATTTAACATTCAATTGGGATGTTATATTCAACATTCAATTGGGATATGATATTTAACATTTAATTGGGATGTGATATTTCAACATTTAATTCGGATGTTATAATCAACATTTAATTGAATATGATATTTAACATTAAATGGGAATGTTATATTTAACATTCAATTGGGATGTGATATTTAACATTCAATTGTGATGTTTTGTTCAACATTTAATTAGGATGTGATATTTAACGTTCAATTGGGATGGTATATTCAACATTCAATCGGGATGTGATATTTAACATTCAATTGGGATGTGATATTTAACATTCAATTGGGATGTTGTTTTCAACATTCAATTGTGATGTGTTATTTAACATTAAGTTGGGATGGTATACTCAACATTTAATTGGGATGTGATATTTCAACATTCAATTGGGATGTTATGTTCAACATGCAATTGGATATGATATTCAACATTTAATTGGGATGTGATATTTAACATTAAATTGTGATGTTATGTTCAACATTCAATTGGATATGAAATTTAACATTAAACTGGGATGGTATATTCAACATTTAATTGGGATATTATTTCAACACTCAATTGGGATTTTATATTCAACATTCAACTGGGATGTGATATTCAACATTCAACTGGGATGTGATATTTAACATTTACTTGGGATGTTATATTCAACATTCAAGAGATTGAAAAATTAAATTAATTAACTTAGCAGGATTAAAGGATTAAAGCACTAAGTTATAAAATTAAAATTTTCACCCACTTGAAGTTGTGTCTCGCTACTGCGACCCACAACTTCAAGTGGATAAAACGACTTATTATGTACAATATGGATCAAAACATATGCCAATTTTGCAAATTAAATAGTCATTTCTTCTTCAGATTCTCTTGAAACACAAACAAAATGGTTAAAATCGGCTGTAGACGCGATCACCTCCTCCAGGGTTAACCTTTATCCTGCTGATCACGACTTTTTTATCAATTTTATTAGTCGATCAAATCACTGTTATTGGGAATGAAATGTGTGTCTAAACATCCAGATTTGCAAATATATGTGCTCAAATTAAACAAATATGAGTAATTTTTAGCCACTTGAGGTTGTGGATCGCGGTAGCGAAACACAACTTCCAGTGGGTGAAAATTTAAATAAATTAACCTAATAGGATAAGGGGTAATTTTAGATATTCATATTTTGCACATGTGTTTACATGTTCTGTGTAGTAGAGAAGAACATGACAGAGAGACGAGCCTCGTCCCCAACTCCCATAGACCGGGCCAAGGCAGGCGGCGGCTTCCCTAAACGGCCATCGTTATCTCCAGAAAGCGGTATGTATGGCTGTATATTCACTGAACAGTTTGTGTATCATTGTAATGTAGGGCAAAGGTGAAAAAATATGTAATTTTCTTTTTCTGATAAATTTCCAAGACTAAACTCAGTCATGGGCACATTACGTTTTAGCAACATTGAAACAACGTCAACCACATCAATTCAACGTTGGTAAAAAATGTTAGTTCAACGGTGGTTAAAAATGTGACATCAATGCAATATAGGTTGACAAAGATTGCTAGACTAATGTGATTTTATACTATCAAATGAATTACATTTTGTGACATCAATGCAATATAGGTTGACAAAGATTGCTAGACTAATGTGATTTTCCACTATCAAATGAATTACATTTTGGCATTATTTACATCTGTGCCATTATAACAGACATCTATAGGATTTTAGTGAGTATTATCAGTGTGTTTATTGTGTGCAGTGTTTTAATAATGTACAGTTTGTGCTGTGTGTTTTTTATCAAGCTCACAACATTAGCTTTCCAGTTTTATCTCAGCTTTCATTGTTTGAATTGTTTAAACCTTTAAGTGCCTGTGATTCTAATAACCCTTACGGTGCTGATGTATTTTGATTATCATTTCTCTTCGTTTTCATATATTTATTTTCCATGAAATGCTCAACGTTATCAGATTTGACTGAAGTCAGATATACTAAGAGTAATGCTGCAATCTAATTCATTATGAACAGTATCCAATATTTTTAGCAGGTCTCTCCATATACATGATACATTATAGAACTTGGTAGCGTGTGCAGTCTTCCACTTAGAGTCGCTCATATGCTGCACACTGAACACTTTCCAGCAAACACGACACATTGACCCCATGCTGTTTCAATGTTGGGCCAACGTCACAGACGGTGGGCAAACATTGTGTCAATGCAATTGTGTCAATGCATCATGTTTGCCTGGTTGATCCATAGTTGCCCCCTTCTGTTGAATGGACTAGTCCTGATCGTTGTGCCTGTATGTTATAAGGGTGGACATGACAGTGACATCACCTCCAACTAATAGCGTCCCCAGCTAGCCAATATTGATACCAATTTAGTTAAAGGTTGGGCCAACATCATTGACGGTGTACCAGCATAGGGCATTAGGACTTAATCTTCGGCCAATGTCTCGTGCCTGCTGTAGTGGTCGGTTTAATGCTGGCTTAATGTTGGATTGATATTTAATTAAACAAACTCAACTGACATGAAGCGTTGACCCAATGTTGTTTCATAGTTGCTCGAGTGAAGACATCAAACATTTATAAACAAACCCAAGTGTGCTACTAAATCATCAACCACATAAAAATTGAAGTTGACTGGTATAATACAAACCATGTTATAAGATAGTGACGTTATACGCCACAATGCTTCTTAGTTTTCTCATGTTATTTATTGGCTTTATAATTTTCCACTGTGAGGTAAGTCTGGTTGTGTAATACTAAATTTCAAAATTGAATAACATTCTGTGATCAAAGTATCACAAAGTAACAAAGTAAAGTTAGATGTTTGTAGTAAAGACAATAAACATTTTTTTAAACGAACCCACGTGTGTTTCAAAATGGATGTAGCCAATAAATCATCAACTGGTTAAAAATCAAAGTTGTCTGGTACAATACAAACCATGTTATGAGATAGTGGAGTTATAGCAATGCCTTTTAGTCTTCTCAATTTATTTTTTCGTTGCATAATTTTCCACTCTGAGGTAAATCTGGGTGTGTAATACTAAATCGCGAAATTGATTAACATTCTGTGATCAAAGTATCACAAAGTAACAAAGTAAAGTTAGTTGTTTGAAGGATTTGACGATGTGTTAGGCATTCCATAAATATACATACTAAATCTCGAAATTATTGAAAATTCTATGATCAAAGTATCACAAAGTAGCAAAGTAAAATAAGTTTTTTTTAAGGATTTGACGATGTGTTAGGCGTTGCATCACATTGCAGATTCTGAGCGGCATCTCCACACACACGCCGGAGACGTGGCTGCGAGGAGGGCCTCACTGGGTAACATGCTAAACAATAACAACCAGTGCGCGCCTATATACAATGGCAGAAGAGCCAGTGAAGTACACCATCTAGTGGGTAGGGCCTTGGTACTCCTCCAAAAACATTTCTGCTTGTGCTACTAAATACACAAACACCTTTAGGACCAGCTTAGACAAAGAGAATAATGCCTTCCAATAGAGAGAAGGTTTGTGTTCTTTTGTAGACTACTATAATACCTTTATTACTTGCTCCACAGCACGTTTAATACATTTGAGAGTTTAATATTGGAAAATACTTTAATTCTCTACACACTCCCATATTGCAACACGTTGGCAGTCCGTCACAATGTTCTCCTCTATAACATTATCTTAACCGGGCAGCTGGAGGCGGTCCACTGGCGGCCCACTGATGACAGCAAGCACCACTATCTACCTGGTGCTCGTTCTCTTGTGTACCCACAGAAAACCGGATATTGGGCCACTGGTAGCAAGTGTCCACTGCAGACTACTTATAGCTGCCAAAGTGCTGTTATATGGGAGCATGTACATAATTCACGTCTTTTCTAAGATAAAACACCCGACCTCGAACACAATGTATTATTTGTAGGAGTTGTAGCTCTATTCTTCACTATGATTTAGGGTTTAGTCGTGTGATTCCCAGTCAGTAGTTAGATAGACGCTTTTACCTATTCTCTTCTCTATAATGTACATAGATAATCTCCGTATTTTTAATAGTTTTATCTCACAAATTAGTGCTTCTAATCACTGCTTATGCGAGATAAAATATTTTAGACGAGTTTATTTCCCTGCAATTCAAATTAGTTGTGATAGTATAAAGATGTAGTGTTACTGTGACTTTTGCCACAAAAACATTCTTATTTTTGCTTATGCATACCTTCACAGTAGGTTGAAATGGTGTATCTAACACTTTATATGGTGGCTCATACGCCCTTTTAGCTCCAAGTGGGGACGATATATGTCTCTCCTTCCGTGCACCTGTAGTATCACATTTGTCTTTTATTCACTCGAACATTTTAAAACATTGTTATGCAATATCACTGGCTGAATGAAGTTCCGGACCAAACAGAGAAGACAATCTGTCACATGACGAAATCAGCTAACCACCGTCATTCTGTTGTTGTATAAATAGGGGGTGGAATACTATATTTTAAATTAAAATGTGGAGTGTTAAAGGAAATATAGTAATTCAATAATGATATGATTTTCAAACTAATTCCTCTAACTACCAAAATCTCAAAATTAGTGTCCTCGTAGGGTAAAGTGCACTACAGTTATT
Source organism: Flabesymbios commensalis (assembly GCA_964017125.1). Lineage (NCBI taxonomy): Eukaryota > Metazoa > Annelida > Polychaeta > Terebellida > Flabelligeridae > Flabesymbios > Flabesymbios commensalis. The sequence continues at coordinate 2,126,790 of OZ024916.1, forward strand.
ATATTTATATATGGTGCAAAAACAAACAGAATAATATTGTCAAGACTATCAATTGTATTTCAACGATAAAGGTAATATGGGATTAGCATGAAGAAGACATTTTTAGGAATGTGTTTCCACACGTAAAATGCTTTGTCCCTAAATTATCAACATTGTAATGTACAATCAGACACTATACTATATATAGTGGGCGGTATTTTTATCAATTTCTCGATCTAGATAATCTACTATTAAGTATGTTAATTTTTATGCTGCTTATTTTTGCAATTCCCAGCTCAATATTTGAAATGCTATGATTTTAAAAGATACCGAAAAGTAACTATAATATTTAAAGTAGAGGAACAAAATGCCTTTATTATGACAGGTTACACCATATCCTAGAAAATATTAATAAAAATAAATCACTGACCATGTGGATTTTTTTCGCAATGTTAGTGTTTCAGTTTCACATTCATTCATTCATCTATTTATCCAAGCCGGTCGCTATGTAATGTTCATTATCGAATAATACAATCAGATTGGGTCGCATCTTGCTAACATCCTAACGTTGCTATTGTCTCAACTTTCTCTATTTTCCATTAGAAATGTTAGGATTGATCCTAACTGTTCTGATGAAAAAGAGAGTAAGTTAAGACGAGACCAGTTTTTTTTTTTTTATTAGATAGGGTGGGATTGATCCTAACATTTCTGATAGAAAGGCGACGAAGATAAGATAAGAGTTAAAGTTATAATGTTACAGGCAGAGTAACAACATACATATTGCTTAGTTCAGCTCTGGGTGAAACGACCTTACGAGCTAAGCTGATAATAACCTTTACAACGCTGAAATATTTTATATAAACCATGAAGACCAAAGGTTTCGTTCGATTTCAAATCATTATAAATGTCTTAGCCCTTCAAGCCCTTACGATGCATTAAAGCATCATTTTACATCCCTGAAAATATACTTAATTCTCCTACAACTGACGGTTTTAGAAGAAAAATTTCCACGGAAATCTTTTACCAATACATGGCCATTTTCTTTAATTTTTCACCCACTTCAACTCATCTTCATCTACTACAAGTCGAGAATTGTGATAGCAATTCTCGACTTGTAGTGGATAAAAATGACAATGGTAGATTCAGGCTTGAAAGGGTTAAGGGCAGTTCAGGCTTGACACGTCAGGCGCGGTTGACAAAATGCTCACGAAAGAATGCACATGACTGTTCACATATGTTACGACAAAAAGCGGACGCCTCTCAAAACATTTTTTGTGACAGCTGCAACTCACATAGCTGACCACGTGCTACGTGGAAGCTCGTCGTTATAAGAAATTCTACATCCATGATGGATGGAAGTATATTTGACGAGTTAGAAGACGATCTGCTGATCATCGCTGATATGTTGCACAATAAGAAAAAACGCCCACAAAATAGAAAAAACGAAATTCGGAAGAAACAGGAAAGATGTGGAGAATACCACCGACTGGTCCAGGAGCTGAGACTGGATGGAAGACGGTTCCAAATCTGTTTTTGTGTTTCACCAACATAATTTTTGGCCAGTCAGGTTGTCCCTCTCATACAGAAAAGAGATACGCACTATAGAGAAGCAGTATCCATCTAGAAAGGTGGCTTCTTGATCATATACATCTCTACCAGGAAAACATGTGCGCAGCCAAGTAAACAACATTACTTAACGTGTTTTTCCACGTGATGAGAAACAGTGCATGATTGGCTGGCAAAGAAAGTCGTAAGCTTCCACCGCGCATCCAACAAAAGTTGAACATTTTTCAACGTTCTTCGGACGCGCTGCAAGGGTCAGTGTTCGCGTGTTCCTGGTGTGAACACCTTATCATATTATAGAATGCTCAACCTCTCAACAAAGTCGTACCACCAGAGAGAAGTCGTGTGACAGTGTGAACACCCCATTACTTAGCTCTTTCTGCTTCATTTGAATACGTATGTTATGGGTCTACGACCATTTTAAACTTGTTACTCTTCTCTGTCCCCGTGATTAAGATAACTATTGATGACACGTTGGATTGTAAATTTTCCGTGTTAGTCTGTGGACTTCAGAAGCTGATGTCTGAAGATGATCCCTATACTGAATTGAAAATATTATAATGGCCGTAGACCTATAACATAGGTATTCAAATGAATTGGGAAGAGCCAATAACTAAGGAATTGATATGATGATTTCAAATTGAAAAAAACACCTCTTGGTCTCCATGGTTTATACAAAAATATTTCAGTGTTGTAAGGGTTTAATATGCAATTTGTTTTCGCTCACCCAACATTGAGCCATTATTTGGTCAATGTATCTGGTTTGCGGGGTAGAACACAAGTGTCTATATCAAATATCTAGATCACCATATTACATGCCAGTGAGCCTGAGATTTGAATCTGTGCCACAGAGTCAGATAAACGGAAAGCATCCATGATAGGTGGCCTGAAGTTCCGGGCAGCAGTGGGAAAAATGATAGATGAAGAGAAACAGCTTGAGCCTGAAGTGGTGCCTTCCCTGGATGATCTGAGGCGAATGTTTGTAAAAAACCCAACAGTAAGTCTGAAAAGAAATGGTGCGTAACTTCTTATATGACAAGTGAGCAGTTACTGCAGCTTGTCTTTCACACCTTGCTTTTATAGTGCAATCCATTGTGATAAATAAGCATTGCATATTTAAAACTCAAAATACACCGATGACGTCAGTCTATTATTAAAACAGTAGATTTGAATCTACGAATCTACTGTTATTTTTCATATTGGCCCGAGCGGGCACAGTGATTATTATGCAGGTTATACCACGACACTACATGCCTAATGTTTCTTGGTTAACCACACTGACTATTTTATCTTTCAATTTTTGAAGCACATGTACCTATTTCGTGTATTTTAAGTCGAAGAAAGAACTCAATTACGATAGATTCGAATATCTGAATCTAATCGGCGCTGCGCGCCTCGTACATTCAGATCTACGAATCTATCGAATTTCGTCCTTGACATATAACATATTTTCATGGTTATGTGAATGATGCATGATTTAGCGTGCGTTCTATAATGTATCTGTGTAAAAGCACAGTCCAGTTTTACGTTCGCTAGTATAGCATTGTAATTAAATATCCCACATGGCTCAGGTGATAGCAGCCCCCAAGTTTAAAAGTCACAAGGGATAATTTATCTTAGAAGCCACAAGTAAGATATTCCCTTCTAGCTTAGATGCTGTAAAAACGATTTCCCATTCGATTATCTGAAAACTGATAATTTACCTTCAAGCTCAGATACTATACTGCTATGAATCCCCATTGTAAAACTAAAAATTCTCCTTCAAGCCTAGATGCTACAACTATGAATTTCCCTCCTTCAAACTTATAGATGCCACAACTTAAAAGTTCCTTTGAAGCTTGGATGCCATATTTAAACTGGGAATTTCCCTTTTGAGTTTAAATGTTACAAATATGAATTCCCCCTCAAGCTTAAGCGTTGTGCTTCTGATTTGTTTGTGGGTATTTTTCATTCATTCGATGCTGGAATTGCTGACACAATTTCCAGCTTCAAATAAAAGAAGAAAAATATTTTTAAAAAATACACATCTCCCAAATTTAATTTTTTGATTAACTGAGCATTTATATATGATACAATATATGATACAAATTTTAGTGGCATTTTACTCAGTCTCATATTTGCTATGTACGGTCTCAGCAGCACACAGGTTCAAAGCCAGGAGTGTCGCCCCATACTTTCCAACGAGTATGATTATTGCATTTTTCAGGCAATGCACCACACATATGACAAGAACTTGACCCATACTGATGATCGGGATCTGGTGCACCATTTACAGCAGAAGCAGATGAGGACAGAGCGCTATGCTTGTCGCGTCCGGGCAGACAGCCTCAGTATGTCACCAGGAAACTCCGTCCATGGAAGTATGGAACATGTATATGGTAAGTCTGTGTACTTTGCATTAGGTTGGGGTATGCTTAGTAATACAATATGTTAGCCGTGTCCATAGAAGTATGGAACGTGTATTTGGTATGGTAGTTTCTAGCATTCATGCTGTTGGCTTTCACAATGACACGGATGGTGAGATCATCCCATCCCACACTCATAGTCTTGGCTCTCATTGCAAGATGTATGGTGAGATCACAATGATATGCTTCATTGCACACTGAGATCTCAGTTTAATTTTGAGAGCACATGAAAACGTGACTGGAAGGCAAAACTTTCACGACACCCATTATTAAAGGGACTAGTTATATGGTCATGGTTGTCAAAAAAAAATTAATTAATTTTGATAATTGTTGACATACCTGTCCGAACGTTTTGTTTTTAATTCGGATATCTTTTATTTTGTTTGGGCTATGCCCAAACATATCGAGTTTGCTTTGGTTCTTTATCGTTTTTATTTGTCTATGTTGGAGTGCTATTTTCCCTGGGTTTTCATACAATCAACTTGCAGTTTTAATACAAGTTGTTTCTCATGCTGTATGCTATATCTTTTTAAAGAATTCCGAGTTCTTTTTCCGGATTTATTCAGGATTTTCCGGATCACTATGTATTTCTCCCTGAGTTTTTATCCAATCGACTTCAAACCTTGGCATAGGTATTGAGGTATAATGCTATGACTTTATTTTAAATTCCCAGTTGTTTTTCCTGATTTATTAAGGATTTTCTGGACCACTATGTATGAATCGATGTCGGTTCAATGATGTATGTGTCGAGTAAAGCTTCATTCATTGTATGAGTAGAAATTCGGGCAGTGTGCATAAGTCTGCTTTAGTTCGCAAGTATGCAAATAATCAACTTCAAACTGTGGTACAATGACTCTTAGGTATTGGAGTTCTATGCTATCCAGATAATGGATCTGGCTCTAATGCGGATTTTAAAGATTGTCTATGTGGACCAATATCAGTGCAATTATGTGCATGTCTGTTGATGGTTCATTCATTGTATGAATGGAGAGCAGTAACTAATAAGAATGTAGTGTAGTGGGCGACTTGGAAGCTCAAAGGGGTGTAGTGTTGTAGTTGGCTACTCACCGACCTGAACGTCTGAGCTCCATTTACTTTAAAAAAATAAAAATAGATATGTCTAATAATGCTTCAGAGTGGCCCAGCATTGAACCAACACTGGGTGTTTGATGTGGACAGTAGAAACCTTTAAATACCACATTTCACAATTGAAATAACAGTTGTAATTACAGAGGGGTGAGAGACAGGGAGAGTGCGAAAGTCAGAGTAAAGAGGGTTGATAGATAGAGGAGGGGGAAGACGAAAAGAGAAAGGGAAGTACAAAGTACAAAAAACATAAAACCAAATGTCCCAAATGTCCTGAATGTCCCGAATGTAAAAAAATAGCTAAATTTGACGTCCAAACTTTACTGTTCTTTTTAAGGGACATGCCCAGGTCTAAAATCATCAAAAAATCGGTGATTTTACTTTTGCATGATAATTTGACCATTTTTGTGCTGTGCTATTATCCAGATTTTTAATTATTGACCAACATATCAAAAATAAGAAATACGGGAATTTCGTCTTTATATCTAGCCTAACTGGTAAATGCGCAGCAGAAAACAGGTACAACAAACCCTGCAGTCGGCATTTTGTTATGCGTGTTCCTTTTACCTAATTTTAGGTGAACCACAGGCAGTCAACATTGTATTATTAGATCAACTGAACATTACCACGGTCTATATAATAATTTATGTAGCATAAATTTGGCTTGGCAATTTATTGAAATCGTGTAATAATCTAGCACTATAAACATGTCTATATAACCACATATCTATTAATAAAATTTCAGGTGGGAATCGTCGTAAGTTTGATGTAATTGCTGAGGACACAGACGCCGAGGCGGCCAGCGAGGAGGAGTTGGATAATTTGTCAAGAACCAAACGCCTGCAGCCAAGAAATAACAGATTCCCTGCCAGAGGTGGGTGCGAACTGTGGACACTCATAAAGCTTCCCGGAAAACATTAGACATTGGGTCATTGCTGGCTTAATCCTGGGCCAGCGTCACAGATGATGGACCATCATTGAGCTAGCATTGGTTCAGTGTGACTGTCTCGTAATGGCTGGACCGGACATTAGACAAGTGTAGAGCATTGTCAATACTTGGGGGTTTCCTTCTGACTTAACACGTGTAAATTACTTTTGATGAAAAATATAAGATATCTCTCATATTTAATTACTTTACTAGGGGAACATCTATCGCAAAATATTTGATCACTTATAATAGCGATTATAATATCTTATGTTTTTGTTTAATTAGCCCGTCAGACATCGGAAAGTGAAGCAGAGGAACCGTTTTTATCATCACCTTACCGACCCCTGCCAAGAAACAGACCGTGCAATGGAGATGTGAGCGCCAAGTCGACAGGTGCCGAAAACTCCCATGACGGGGAGAGGTCAGACTCTCCATTACTCGATGTGAACTCGTTTAACATGGCTGACAAAGAGGAGCGAATAAACACTCCGTCTGAAAATGATGACTCTACGGACATAAGGGAAAGTAATGTGTGAAGATTAGGAGAGAGTAAAGTGATGTGTTGCAGGTGTAGTAATGTAAATATTTATAAAAAAAATGTTGACTCTGAAGACAGTGAAGCTGGATTGGATTTTTTTCATGGGTGCTACCCTTTGACCATGTTTTGGTTTTGCTTGGTTGGCGTATTGTGTTGAATATGGAGACAGTGAAAAAACATTAGATTTTTTTCTCTTGAATGCTGCTCTTCAACCATGTTGGCGTATTGTTTTCGGAAAAAACAAAAGGTGGTAACGGTACATCACTAAAATAAACTCCCTATTTGTAAAGATGATGACCCTACGAACATAACGAAAAATAAATATACCTGGGACGTCAATCTATTGTTAAACAGTAGATTTGGAGGTACATTACGGGGGATAACAAACACATTCAGGACATATACAGGACAAAGCGAATTTCTGATGGATTTAGAGCAATACTTGGGCAATTCAGGGAACCATCCCACTGAAGAGAGTATTTTCACATCCTTTCATTTCCATTAGAGACATTCCGTTAACGAGCATCACGGAGATAAAATGAAGTTTGTTTGATAGACAGCAATAGAACATCAAACGAGCATTGAGAAACACCAACAGATGCCGTTCATTTCTTGTTCGTTGGGTATATCAGGCCCAGTGCAACATGATCACCTTACACTGTTCCCATCAGCGATGTTGTGAGTACAGTGGTGGTGTGTGGATGGTGCAGTATTGTAAATGTTTATAGGAAAAATGTATGGAGACAGCATAGAAAGCATCGAAATGTAAACCTTTTTCTTCTAAGTCATCTTGCATAAATTTTCACCTAGTCAAAGTTGCGTCTCGCGACCCACAACTCAAGTTGGTGCAAATTACTCACATTTGTTTAATTTGAGATCAAACATTTGCAAATCTTGATGTTTAGGCAATCATTCTCTATAACAGTTTTTTAATCGGCTAATGAAACGGATTAAGTGACTGTATGCGAACTGGGGGTCAATTCGCCTTCATAAATAGTTGTGAGGCTAAAAATATTATTTATATTCAGGGGTGATCCAGGTTTTTAAAAAGGGGCGTCTGATAAAACTTTAGTTGATCTCCCGTCAGAAAATATACTAGTAGACACAGGTGCCAGACACTCATCTAATAAAAGGGATCCAGAGGTACGACCCCAATAAATTTTGAGTGTCAACTGCCAATGTTTTGGCAAATTAGAGCAATTAAGAGGCCTACTCAGGGAATTCAGGGAACTATCCCACTGAAAAGATTATTTTGACATCCTTTCATTTCCATTAGAGACGTTAAGACGCTCTCAACATTTTCAGCGCGAGGACTTTAGACGTCAGATTGTCAGAATCTGATGTATATAGACGTCAGATTCTGACGTCTAAAATCAGTCCCGCACTGAAAGAGTAAACAATTTATATTGGCCGTAGACCCATAACATTATGTATTCAAATGAAGCAGAAAGAGTTAACTAAGACATTTTAATATGATGATTTCAAATCAAGAAAAAACCTCTGGTCTCCATGTTTATACCAAACATATTTCGTTGTAAGGGTTGACTTTTCTAAAGCAGATAATGTTATTCCTAAAAATTAAATATAATCTTAATTTTAAGATTTTTATGGACATGATACCCTGATACTATATGTGCGGAGCGGGGGTTTGACCCCTTCTGGATCTGCCCATCCAAATGCTTTTGATAACCAATGTTACTGATGCGTGAGTGGGTAGCCAATGGAAAGGTGAATCAATACCACTCATGTGAGGATGGGTAACCAATTGAAACACGAATCTCGCTTATCAATTTATTATGTATTGATAAAATACTGTAGATCTGATAATCTTCATGTACTTAGATTCTCGCGAATTTATGATTTTAGGACTTATAATTATGATTTCGTAAGATTTTTTAATTCGAATTTTTTCCTCCTCGCAATTTGCGAAAGTTAAAACTCGCAAATATTACCAGATCTACATTATACGTTGTGGTCAGCACGATACACTGACCCAATCTTGGTTCAATTCAGCGTACCGCGTTTGTCGGGCATGCACTTGAAGCAGGTTATAACGTTAACGTTATTAAAAATAATATATAGTTTAAAAGTTAGACCATTTGACATGCAGTAAATTTGTAATTACGACGTCCCTCTATAAACCCTTTAAACCTATTAAATTAACGTTTGTTTTAGCCCTGAATTGCATGACATGCCAGATGGTCAAATCGCGTGACCCGAAAATAGTCATTGGAAAATTTCATGGAAATCGGTTGAGAATTGACTGAGAAATTGGCAAAAAACTTGCGATACAAGTTAATCTGACGGCGGGTATGTGTGACAGTCTATCATTCACCAATTAACAATGACGTTATACGTCACATGACAGGATCAGCCAAATACCGACCGTCATCCTTCAGTTATTTAAATATGGATATATAATATAATACTATGTGTGGACCGCAATGTACTATATTCAATAATTAGTGACGCGGTGGGGGCCATGATATTAGTAATTTAGGAATCGACTGATCGATTAGGTATACATAATTCTGATAATGTGTATTTTTTATGAAACCGCGATCTACAACTGCACATGAGTGTCAAAATACTTGGATTTATTAAATTTAAGTCTGCACGTTTAGCACATGTTTGAGAAATATTTTATAAAAAAAACACTAAAACAAGTGTTATTAAAACACATATAGACTAACACAGTCAACAGTAGTGTTCAAAGTGTTCTGAATATTATATATTCTGTATTTGTCAGCTGATTTTCTCAACAATTATTGTTTTATTTTTCAACCATTTTACTGCCGATGGCTACAATAATTTTTCCTTTTAATTTTAAACACTAAATCACCTACTATTATATATGTATACAACTCTATCCCAGCAAACACGAGACGTTGGCCCAGCATTAAGCAAACATTGGGTCAATATCTCCTGTTTTTTGGTATTAGATTTATTTAATTTTAGTCACCATGTTTAACTTGTATTTCAGAAATAGTGTTAATAAAAACTCACATAGGTTAACACAGTTGACATTTAGCATAATATATATTCTGTACTTTTCAGTAGGTTTTCGCAACAATAATTGTTTTAAACAAACACGATATACTAAACCACTGTTGTTTTAATGTTAGGCAAGCGTCGAAGACGTTGGGCCAACATTTAAACTCTAATGGCTAAAAATATTCTTTGCTAGGATCTGCAGAATGTTCATTGTGGAGAATTTTGAAAATATTGTATGTCATTACTGTGTAATGTATATCTGGCAGAAAAATGCATATATTTATTTATAATTGTCTCATCCGACCGCTATTAGCATTGAACCACTTGTTATCGAGTTTACATTACATGTACTTTAGATCTAATCAACTATTAGTTAGCAATATTTCATATGCATAGATTGATTTTTGGTAAATGAATAATCAATCTGGTTAACAGTTTAGATAACTTGCTGTATAAATGACAAGAAATGAAATACAGTGTTCCGTGTTAATTAATTTAGGTTTGCGTTCTATTTGGATTGGTCGGCAACCCTCTGATTCGCCTGAAGAGTATTATCTACATGCAGGGGTGTATTAAGAGGGGCAGGTTGGCCATGCCCTCCCCCCCACTGGACTTGATTTTTTTTGCAAATTAGAAATATCCCTCGTAAATGAAAAAATAACCTTACACACAGCTGCTCAAAAAGGTATTGATAAAAATGATAGAAGGGAAAAAATACATTGGTGTAAATGTGTCGCTCACAATATGTTCGTTTCTGTATATGTGTGTGGCCACTTAAATTGGATGACACTTAAATGAAGATTTAGTACTAATATCATGCCCCCCCCCCCCTCCGTATGGTGTTGCTGGGCCCGTTGAGTTGCGAAGATGGACCAGCACTAAATAAACATTGCTTCAACATCTTGCTTTCACCAGAAGCAGTCCTAGTAGGTTACATTAAATTTAAATTCTTGTTGGCAATAAATCGGGTCATTGCATATGCTTGTGTAAAGTATTAGATAAGCCTATTACACAAATGATAAAACACTAACATATTCTTATTTGCTACGGATATTAGCGAAAAAATGATATGTCAGAGATCACTGGTGACATATACCATCATATATATACATGTATATATTTTTCATTCATTTTGTCTGAGCGACATCTATGTGTGGAGAAAGTGTATATACAAGATGGTTAGTTTGGTGAATCACAGACAGAATTAAAATCTTAAAGGTATGGTCAACTGTAAAAATTCGCGGGACAAGGGTCCCCCAGAATGCAGTAGTGCCCGTGGGTAGGCCCAGGCCCTATTTAATAATAATAATAAATATGTGTTTCATACCCAAAGCCTCATTAAGAGCAAGTTCTCAAATCACAGCAGCTTCATATATACTTGAGCAACATCTATGAGTTAATAATTCAAAGCCCTTAGCCCTGGCCCCTACTTGGTCACTGCGTTGCAAACAAACTGACTGTATTACTGCGGGGATGTCGAAACTGGTTAACCCCAAGCTTGTATTGACACCCAGTGAACACAAAAAATTTATATGACTTTAGACAATGTTGGACCAACGTTGGGCCGACGTTGTATAAATGTTATATAAATGTGTTGCGTTTGCTGGGCAGGTGTACTTTCTCTCAAACATAGCACATTTGTCCAATGTTAGTTCAATGTTGGACCAGCGTCGCAGACGTTGGTTCAACATTAAAACAGCACTGGGTCAATGTCTCGTTTAAGTAGTATCTTGTAATCAGTTTAGTTGATGATATTAATGCCGTCACCCTGTACAGTAGGTTACTGTATGCCTACAGCCCTGTACTCTATATATGCTACTGTAGGCCTACACTACACGGTCCCACGCATGCCCGTTTTGCCGCTGTATGAAACTTTAAGTGGCATTGCATAAATAAAACACTGGTTATTTTGAAATGTAAATAAAGACTAAAAAATGAAATAAATTGGCATTACCAATAAATGATGACAGATGTTTCCCGCAACAAAACCAGAGATAATATAGCTTCTATGTATAATACACAATAGTAGCAAAAAATACACTCTGAAAAGCGTAGCAACCTAAAAGTACATAAAAATGTATGATTATGTTACTGAAGTATGTAATAAAACATTATAAGCACACGTGTCCACAACAGAATCGAGAAGTGAACCATGTGCCAGTCAAATGCCGAATTGAGGAGTTTCTGGATACCCTGGACAAAACGCAGCACCCTTGATCTTGCATTGGGATATTGGCAACCCAACAAACACGGGGCATTCACCCAATGCCGTTTCAATATTGGCCCACCGTCTTCGACGCTGGCCCAACATTGAAACAGCATTGAGAGAATGCCCTGTGTTTTCTAGGAATGTGAAGTAGACCCGAGGACCAACACAAGACCCAATGATCACCCTTCTCCCAGAAAGAGATATATATGTTGTGGCCCACCGCGGCCAACGAACACGATGCCTTCTCCCAGAAAGAGGAATATATATTTTGTGGCCTACCACGCCCATCATACATGATGTCTTCTTGTTATTTGTGAATTATCATCAGAATCATATTTATAATTACACTAAACTAGCTACCCCACTCTATGCGCTAACATAAAGTGGGGTAGGAATTCAATTAGTCTTTAGACAAAGAACAGACACTAAACACCATATAGAGTGCACTGACCCCCCCCCCTCCCAATTTCTGCTTTCTCAGAGTAGAGAGAAATATTGTAGTAAGCACTGACGTGTCAGTCACTTAAATCGGTGCCATCCTGTCCCATGAACTGAGCTCGCATATGTTCGACATAACATGATGGAGCTACATGGACCGGGTGTCAAGCTGTCGAATGCTGGTGGTTTGTATCATAAGCCAGAACCCCCAGATTTATGTGACTGTTATGTGGCTGGGACACATTTAAAGATCCTTCACTTACTCTTACTGCCATCAAGATAATGCCCAGTGGAAACACTCAGAAGATAATGTGGATGATGCTGTATCTATTGCACTCTGATTGATTGCAATTTTTTTCCAACATAATTTTAAAGCAGTGAGACAGAAGGAAAAACGGACACTATAACCGATACTCTAGATCTACCCTTGATGGATCACTACATCATTGAGGATATACGGGAAATGCAGCAAGGGGCTGTGTCATGGGGAAACTCACTGAACTGATTAGAAAGAGAAGAGAACACGAATCACTAAGCTAAATATATTTATAGTCAGGGAAGTGTTTGACTCGTCCGCCAGTGATACAGCTCGAGCTTCTTTGCTATAAATCAGAAGAAATAACCATGGAATCTATTCACGAATTGATGCTGCCTAATATAAAGTTGCAAGAAGAGTAACAAAGCAAATTATTTACTAGATCTACATTGATATTTTGGGTCTCTTTTCGAAAAGTACCAGCAGAAAATGATACATTCTGGCAATTGTGTGTCAGTTCATGGATAAATGGACTGAATATTTTAATGTCCAGGGAAAGGTACCCATTACAGAATCATATGGATCTTGGCCACCAGTTTCAGGGGCTAGTCTTCCAATCTTTAACGGCCAGGTGGAATGATATGATTGCGTGATTTTTAAACTGATCCCGTGATACGTAGAAATGGTCAGCAGGGATGAGACGAACATTTTCAGATTTTCACAGAGGCCTATAGGAGCTTAAAAAGAGACATTATTGCTGCAGGATGCGTCAGACATCGACACAACAGACCACATCGGGGCTGACATGGTGGCCCAGAGAGTGGGCCAAGCAGCTATGACCATCAAGATGATGAGTTCAGAGGGGATCAGTCCACCACTACTCTGCCACCTACTCTGCAAAATAATGCATCAATCAGGCCATTCCTTCTACAAGGGCTCATGAGTCAACCCTCATTTCTTTGCACCCTGATGCGCATAGCAAGCCCGTCCTTCTTCAATAAGGTAGGCTCACCTCATGTTGCATGTTACGGCCACTCACCTCCATTGCTACATTTGCTTTATCTTGTTGTAAACTTATGGAGGCCTAACGCAGAAGGCAAACGCAGAGATGATAACTACTGTTGATCTGACCAGAACGGAACACGACAATCCATGAATGGATTGGGTCAGTAATGGATTGGTCAGTACAGACAAAGGTCAGCCGAGCCATCAAGGCTGATGGACTGGCGGCCGTCGCCAGGAAATCTATGTTAACTCAATGTGCCGATTATGATTATGTATGATTAGATGTTAAATCAATGTGGTGATTATGATGATGTAAAGTATATATAAAGGACGTATGTCGTCGAGGAGAGTAACGCGGGCTTGATACGGGATTGACGCGGGCCAGAGTGCTGCCCAAGGCACGATGGTGAACTAAGCTGGGTTGTGTTTCTCTGCTATGATGAAGGAGAGGGAAGTGACTATGTAACTGTATTTTATATTGGATGTGCTCTTCAGTGGAGATGAAGTAAACACGACGTTCGACCCAGCAATGAAGTTCTGTTTTATACGAATCTGGAATCCATAGAGTTTTAAAACCAGTCCGTCGCTGTCCGCCTTGTCGTGTTGGCGTCATGGCGTCACGGGCTGACGTTTTTAAAGTGGCAAGCTTGCCAGGATGGCGTCAAGGGTTAACGCCTTAAAAAAAGCTATGGGACAGAAAAGACAGTGACGAAAAAAATGACAGTTTTGGTTTTGGCTGCTGATGTTACTGGATAGGGCAGGACCAGGACCAAGCTAGAAGTGATATGGCTGCAGATATTGATCTAGTTTGGCAGTGCTGCGCTGGTCAGAGTTAGAAGTACAATCGCTGCTGACGCCACAGAAAAAGGACAAAGATTATTTCTGACAATAGTTACAAGGTATTTGCTGCTGAAGCCGATGTTGGAGTTTTGAATTGTGATTTTGAAAAGTGCATAAACGGTATTATAGCAACGGCCACGTCACTTAAACGGCGTCGCCAACTGTCATGGGAAAAAGCAAAAACACACAGGACAGTCCAAAATGCAGAGAGCAATTTCAGAAGACATCTCTGTAACGTTGCCGATGACGCCAGACCAGTGGAAGACGAAAGTGCTGATCAAAATCACATTTTGATCGCGGTGGTTGCCAGGGAGCTGCATGGTGATGTTTCGCTGACATTTTGGTAATGTACGGGTTTACCACACTCAAAAACACTTACCCACACCTGTGTCGTAGCACAGTGCGGAGACTGATGGGGAAGTGCGCCGCTCAAGGATGCGTCATTGGGCGCATAATAAGTGTCAGGTCGGGCAGTGAACGCCCTGTGGTCGACATGTAGTCGACAGCGTTCACATCGGGGCAATAATGCACACGAGTCGGGCAGTGAACGCCCTGTGGTCGACATGTAGTCGACGGCGTTCACATCAATCCGATATAATGCATAGGAGTCTGTTAAATTCTCCTCGGACTGGACATGGTTAAAAACAGTGAGTAGCACATTAGCTGTTTTAGTCGGATAAACGCCGACAGGCTTTCGGAAAACGCTATGTAAATTTTTTGTGCTATTGCTGATAATAATTACAGCACCCACACCTCTCGTACGTCAGGTCATTCTGTTGAATTATTGATCAAAACTGGAAGTAATTAGTAAAAATGGTTTATATGTCATAATTAATGACAAGACGAAAATTTTGAATTTGGTAATGAGTGACAATACATTCACTGAATTATTTTTCTATCAAATTGAACCCTTGGAATGAATATGACGGTATTGAGAGGCAAAGTGGGCAAGGTTTGGATTGGAAATAAATATCAGAATTACCACTCATAATCATGATAATGCTTGGGAACAAAGAATAGCGGAAATTGAGGCTACGATGGCCCTCCCCCGATTCTTCCCATTACAATAATGAAATGTGGTTGGTTGTTTAATAACCCTTGAATTACACAGGAGGCATTTACGAGTCAAATGTTATATTTGTCAAATATGCTGATTATAGAAAAGAATACAGGAAATACAGCAAGAGGACTGTGTCATGAGGAAACTCACTGAACTGATTAGAACGAGAACATGAATCACTAAGCTAAATCCATTTATAGTTAGGGAAGTGTTAAAACATTTTTGACTCGCCCGCCAGCAATTAGTGATACAGCTCGGGCTTCTTTGCTATAAATCAGAAGAAATAACCATGGAATCTATTCACGAATTGATGCTGAAATATTGGGTCTTTTCGAAAAATACCAACAGAAAATGATATATTCCGGCAATTGTGTGTCAGCTCATTGATAAATGGATTGAATATTTTCATGTCCAGGGAAAGGTTCCCATTACAGGACCATATGGATCTCGGCCACCAGTTTTAGGGGCTAGTCTTCCAGTCTCTAATGGTCAGATGGAATGATATGATTGTGTGATTTTGGAACTGATCCCGTGATACTGAGAAATGGTCAGCAGGGATGAGACGAACATTTTCAGATTTTAACAGAGGCCTATAGGAGCTTAAAAAGAGACATTATTGCTGCAGGATGCGTCAGACATCGACACAACAGACCACATCGGGGCTGACATGGTGGCCCAGAGAGTGGGCCAAGCAGCTATGACCATCAAGATGATGAGTTCAGAGGGGATCAGTCCACCACTACTCTGCCACCTACTCTGCAGCGATAACTCTAACTTCCCCAGCATTTGCATGAGTTTTGCATGGATCATTGTATATGGTGGAACACTTTGTTGTTCCTGTACATTTTGCCAGATTTTCTATAGGCAGGGGGCAGGGTTTGTCCTCTGTGAAACTACGGTGGCGGCAGATCACCAGAACTACAACGTCTATATATCTCCGCATTATGTCATGTTTGCAAATGTTTTTGGATACATTTCCTTCCATAATACATCAATCATGCCATTCCTTCTACAATGGCTCATGAGTCAACCGTCATTTCTTTGCACCCTGATGCGAGTAGCAAGCACGTCCTTCTTCAATAAGGCAGGCTCACCTCATGCTGCATGTTACGGCCACTCGCCTCCATTGCTACATTTGCTTTATCTTGTGTTGCTGGGAGTTTAGATGACTAGACCGTTCAGTGGCGGGTCCAGAAATTGAGAGACGGGGGGTCGCCAATTTTTCAAAGAATTTATACACGACACACCTGGCACATATATGCTCTAGAGGGGTCTCTAGGCATGCTCCCTCGGAAAATTTTGCAATCTAAGATCTCAAATGACGCATTTTAGACCATATTCCGGCCGCAATATGGTCGTTTTATTGTTTGTGGGACCCTGAACGGGGGGGGGGGGGGGTGAGGGCCGGCTGCGCCCCCCTACGGATCCGCCACTGCTGTTGGTCCATGGAGCTTTTTTTCAGGAAAACCAAGGATTGGGCACCCTGAGCAAATGTACGCCAGCCACAAATTTCGTGATGTGTGTGAATAGATATCAGAGAAAGAAGGGTTCTGTTCTCGTTATCTCAATCGTTTTCTGATGTTGACTGCTGTGAATACCTCTTGATGTATGTCCCAGCTGTAGACTTTCGTTCCTCCTTCACTGGGGGACTGTGAATTTTTACGAGAGCAATATTTACAACCCAGGTATTGACAAAAGCATCAGCCATACAAATGGAAACCTTACAAAAACTGCTAAAAATCATCGCATAAATCAATGGCTTTTGATTGAATAATTATAATTAAGTATTGTAATTAAATTTTTATATATTTTTGATGCCAACGTTCTTCTATTTGTCTGTCATGCCTCTCTGCAGCTCTATATAAATAAATACTTGTTAATTGTTGAATGCCTGGTAGATTTTTCTTGTTGCCCTAGGATCCACTCAACGTTTTGTAGAATATATTTTTAGTACAAAGAATATTCATTCATTAATTGTTTTCTAACACAAGATGCCCCAAAATTACTGCTGTGATAGTGAAAAGTGAAAAGGAAAAATAAAAAGTAGATTTACTGAAAAAAAAATAGATTTGAAAGTTTGTCATTTTTATTGCCTCAACACAAAACTATCAAATAATTTGGCAATTAACCACAGAGAATGCATGTAATATATGTACTGCGTAATAATCCTTCGCGTGAAGATCTATATTTCATTGTAGTTTTTAGATATGACACACTTTTTCATGGTACAATAGATCCCTGTTGTTTGTGTTAGAGATGTACCATTTCATATCTGGGGGAGTTTGCGTCAAGTTATTGAAAAAATTATCAATAAAAAACTGAAAAAGAAAATTTGATGGATAAATATTGAGAAGGCAATAAGAATAAAAACAGTTTATTTTATGCCAAAAAAAAACATTGTATCGCAAATTTTTCAAAAAAATGACTGCGAAATGAAACTCTGGCTCCTCCCTTGGATATCAAAGGGCGTGTCCTTTAGCCATGGTCATATTTGTGAAAACTGCGCGAGTATATCGGACTCAGAATCAAACATTGAATACATTACATGGATGAACACAGCTTTACACATACAACATACAAAATTACACCATGTACCAGAATATTAAGTTATAATGTTGAAATAGTACCAAAAAATAAAACAAGTTATCTAAAAATGTGTTTTTCATGTCAGAAATAAAATTAAAATTAAGCTTACCATGACGTTGCTTGGCAAAATATAGACAAAAATAGAAAAACATAATGTTTCACCGTATATATCAAAAAACTTAACAATTATAACAGACAACAACAAAAATGTGAAAATAACGTCACTTATAATGTGAACAATTATTTTTAAAACTATTGTGGGTGGGGATATGTTAGTTGTGAGCATAGGTGACCTAATATTTTTTTGCAAAACTATGAGAGTCTAAAACAGGGTTACAAAAAAGCAAAGTAGAAAAATTACATTTATAAAGCAAACAAAATGAACCATGAATCTTTCAAAATTATGGGTATGACAATCACCAATAGAACATAATTTGTCATAAGTGTGACTTTTGTTTGCCAGATGTGACACTATTATGTTGATGCCATATAAAACAACCATAGAAAACCATGTCAGAAAGCAGCATAATCCAGTGCCATTCAGCCAGCGACACTGATGCTTAAAAGGGAAGATAATTTTCATCTGTATTATCATCAAAGCTAATATTTTAAATATAGACATCGGTGACAATGACATGGATAGGAATGCATTAATTAAGAGGCACATTGGATTTGTTTTCCATTTCCACTGGTAAATGTTTGCTATATCCACGGATGCTAAAGCTACATAACACAAAACAGATATTAATGAAGCTGTGAGATGATTCAGTTGAGAAATATTATAATATAATTTGCTTCTACTTTTTGAAAATAGTAAAATATGTTTAATTATTACTGCTAGTATCATAGCGCTTGTTACAAACACAAGGATGTAAAATATAACTTTTGATACTTTACTTTCCATTAGGCCAAAGCACAGTGTTTTTGGAGTTGCAGATGTACATTTCAACTTATTTAACATACAACAAAGAGTGGAATCACTTACAAACACTTCTAAAATTGCATATGGATTAGCAGATGCTGATATCTCTAATTTCACATACACAGGTATGTTATTCATATAAATTGCATTATGATGTCCTAATTTATGATCAACATATAAATATTTCAAGGGATTGTGGCTAACGTCAATAATTTTAAGGTGTTTTAAACTATTATAACTCAGAGAAATATCTGTTATTACATTGTGGCTTAAGTCAATGACAACAAGTTTGCGGAATATATATATGGAGAGAAATCGAATATCATTTAATTTGTTGTTACTCAAATCATTAAAAAGCAAATGTTGATTAACGTGTGAACTAATCTTTATCATAATTTTTTTAACTCTACAATATGATACATTAAAAAATATGATCGCAGATTTATAGAAATAATCCATAGTTATGTTATTTTGAACACCTTCCAATACTAGAGCCTTAGCATAAGGTAGACTACTGAAGTGCTCATTGTTTAGAGTATTGCGTACATCACAGTGTAATATATAACCTTCACATAAACAATTATCACTACACTTGGAGCAGCTAATTTCATCATCATACGAAAATATACAATCAACTTTGCCATTGCAAACTTCTTCTAAACCGACACATCTATTTTCACCCCTGCATTTTAGAGCACCAGGACATGTCAGGTTAAAACATGACATCTCATCCTCTCCATGTAAACAATCAATTTGACCATCACAAACTGATGACATAGATATACAATAGAAGTCTTGACATTTGAACATGCCAGAACAAGTTACAGATCGACAAAGATCGTCTTTGCTAGAGAAAGCACATTGCATATCATGGGAGTTAATTTTACATAGACGATCAATAGTTTTCTTTCTCTGTGGCTGGTCACACTGCAGTTCATATTGCTTCATAGTCACTGGTTGCGGATTTTGTATCTGCCTCGTCCTATTATATATATTGCGTTCTGAACTAGCATTCAGAAAATGATAGTCTTGATCGAATGCTTTAAAATGATCTTCATAGTAGTGTGTCTCTTCTCCCTTTGTATAAAGATCAGGATTATCAATGCTGATTAATTCTAATAAATCTATATGTACCATATCTCTCTTTCCACAAAGTATAGTTTCGTCCAACAATAGCTTGTCTGATATTATACCATCACAAATAGCATGTATTTTTACAGGGAAAAATAAAGTTTCTACATTGTTTTTACAGCTGAGATGCAAAGGACAAGGTAGATATAGGTTATTATTTCTCAGACTGAAAACAATCCTTCTTTTATTAACACCAAGACATCCATTTTCATCTTTGCCGTCAAAACAATCATTTTCTCCATCACAAACATAAATTCCAAGTACACATGTTTTATCTGAACATTGGAAGTGCTCAGCTTTGCAGACGGTATTGTATGCTTCCGACGGCCTGACACATACTAATGCATCAGCCTCGATGCTTTCGGAGCAAAAGCGAAATTTAGCCCCCCATCCTGTTACTAATAGTGTGAACTGTTCACTCGTTCTAAAAAATCTGGTGTGATCTGAATACTGTATGATGCCGCATCTATTGTGAACATCTGCAAAAACAGCTATAGAATTCTTTGAGAGAAATTTGAGAAATAATATACGGTAGAGAATGTTCAGTAATTGATAGTGGTGCTCTGCTATTGCCATTCCAATAAAAATATTAGCCATAAATTTTGTGTCCCTTACATATTCAGGAATATGACCATGATTCATGTTACTATGCTTCATGTGGATGTTATTGGCTATATGCTGTAGAAGGTGACTTTGCTCATATTGTAAATTTCCTGTACGTGGAACCGCGTCTATAATCAATATGGAGCTATTCAATGAAAGACACAAATTTACGGCTTCATAAAAGTACATTTTAGGTAATGTTTCCATCAGAATAAAACAGTGTGGGCTTCCCTGTAGTCCAAACCAGCCACTCTCACATGTTAAATTTGACGGATCTGATTTGAGTAACGCAGTCTCATTATTGGATTGACAGACAAATGTAGCATCATGTGGCTTGTCACATGGAATCACTATCCATACAGCAGGGTCGTCGAGCTGTCTGGTGTCATATATGGCAGCACTACAGTTCTTAAGATTTGTTCTTTCTGGTTGTTGTACATGCATATCAGGTAATATGCTGGGCTGTATTATACCCTGTGAAAATGTACTGTGTTTGCGGAAATAAACTGTTGTTTTCATTGGTGCTATGGTACGGCGTTTGGGGTCGTACCAGGATGATTCGCGCAGAGGTGTGTGGTCCAACCATGTCTTGAATTCACCCTGTAAACATAATCGAATGCATAAAAAACAATGCACCAAAAACAAGTTGACATTAGAAAATTACCTGAAAGTAAAATGTATTTCACCGATCTGTCAGTGGTACAAAGTCACAGTATTCTGTGACTGATTGATACTTCCTAGATAGATAGATATTTATTGACGAAGGTAAGTCTATGCAGACTTATGCGTCATTAAAATGAACATATGTACAAGACTATATACAACAGGATTAGTTCGGTAAAATATGCATGCTAAGTTAACCTAAACATGTTAAAATCAAACGACATTATATACTAAAACAAGCACAGGTTAAATAAAATATGCCAGAGAACTATTTAAAATAACCTACAGTTAAACAGCATTGGCATGATATTTTTAAGTTTCCCGCACCAAAACCAGAGATAAAATAGCTACTACATATAGCAAAAAACCCTTTGGAAAGCGTAGAAACCAAGTAATTACATAATCAGTGAGAGTATGTATAAAGAAGAAAATAATAATATTAGTTACATTGAACATGTTAGAAAACAATCTAAAAAATGCATTGACTGTCGTCAGCTCGAAACACCAAGATGATTAGAGGAATCACCAGCCGCACCAGTCGCTGATACCACAGTGGTGTTCCCCCCACAGCATGGATGATTTCATGAGTGGATGATTATAGTAATCACCAGCCGCACCAGTCGCTGATACCACAGTGGTGATCCCCTGACAGCATGGATGATTTCATGAGTAGATAATAAGAAAAATCACCCGCCGCACCGGTCACCCTACACCCCAATCGTTTTATAAAGTTGAGGTACGCGACACGCTTAAGGTTTAAAAACAGCTATAGGTGTATTTTGCCAAGCATATTACTAATGGTCAATGTGTAGATGACATAATATATATAAATTTGCCGTCGTTTGAGAGTGAGTCAAATTCACTATTGAGTAGTTTGCTTTCGGCAAGTAAACTAGTTCGCTGCGTAAAAGTAATTAAAAAATGAATTTCGTCATCAACGGAGTTTGATGTACATCTTTGACATATGCGCTGTTCTAGTGGTAGTTTTGAGGCTCGACATGCCTTCCTCGTTCAATCTAGCATATGTGAGATCATTCTTAATCTTCATAGTGCCTTCATCCACCTTGTGTCCGGGATGTAAAACAGATATTCTTCTAGCGAATGTTCGAATCTGAACTTTATGTACGTTCGTAATTTTATGGAGTTTCGGTCTTTGATAGACCAATCAACTTTATATATATTAATCAAACATGATTTAACTTGTTTGATGAGACGATTGACATTTTCTACCCTATGATTTTCCCAAACGTCGCGGTGGTTTGTTCAGAATAATAATGACCTGATGTGAGAGCAACAATTTGTCTCACCAATAAAGTCAAGAGACGCCAGTGAGTTGTACACGATTCTCAAATAACAGCTTCTAGTTCCTAATGTGGCGAACAAATGCATATGCTCAACATTGAACTGTCAGACGATGCACGAGAACTTGACATTGCGTGCAAAAATGAACTAAGTAATGCAAAATAAATTATACAGGCTTTTTGTTATATCTTATCGTGAAGTGTGAACCCTCTGTTATGTTGAATACCTGGAAATCTCCCAGGAAGAAAGTAGTAAAATTACCCCTTCAAAATTCACAATGATATATATATGAACATTGAGATTAAAGTTTTTTCTAACTGCACTGCGACCTAATACTTTTCACCATTGACGTTGTGAGCTACCGTCTGATTCAGGAGTCTGACTACAGGATGCCCTCCTGTTTCCTATTGTTTCTGAATAGATTATAGAAAAACGGTGGCGTTTAGGGAGGGGATTTTTTTTCGACCATGGACCCAAAACTGGGTTATTGACAAGTACTATTTACAAAGAAGAATTGACCAAAACTAGATCATTTGAAACATATCATAATAAAACTAGGTTTTTAATTAGGGCTGTGCAAATTGCTAACAACTCAAATGAGTTTCATAACTCCTCATAATATAAATGATTCATCAAACACAATTCATAATAGTTCCAAGATAATTGTGAATGATGTTTATCCATCAATCTATGCTCAATCAATCAATCAATCATTTCAATCAATCACCTATACTAACGAGACAAACAAATCCAAGAAACAAAGTTATTCATATTATTATTGATGCTGTATACAATATTGATGCATATTTTTAGATGTATTATTAAATCGACAACAAGTGTGTGAATACATTGTGCTTTATTGTGCCATATATGGGAGAAGGCATAAATAAAAATATAATTTAAAGTAGCAATTATTATCATTTGAACTGTCAGAAACAATTACCCAAACTCAACAAGTAACAATGTAAATGGCATAGTTTACCTTTTTGTCTCGAACAAGTCCTATATACATCACTTCCCCAAATTCGGAAGCGGTCTCAAAGTGGTGTTCTATAAGTGAAGACTGTTTATCGATGTCAAAAGATGCTAATGTCATATTTAGTGACTCACATCCCATCTGTGCTTCAGTCCAAGATAATTGCCTTGAAATACCATTTATATTATTTGAAAAGTTATTCTTGATTCAAATATAATATTTTTTCACTTTTCTGAAGTTTTTTAACATAAGTAAAATGTAGATTGATTATATTTCAATCATGTATCTATCATTATTTTACTATATTATATATAGTTAAAACCACATAGCATAACAGTGTTTATCTATGTTGCTAATACAATGAATATGAATGTATTTTCAACACTATTAACTACATTACTCATTGTAAATGTGTAGTATAGTAAGATTTAACAAAAGATTTTATTCGAGGAGAGTGTAACATATCAACGATACTTATTTGCAGAAGTGTTGGATGGATATCCAAAAAACCCGTAACTGTAAAACCCACAAAAAAGTTGATAATGATTTTTTTTTTAATTGCAGCAACCCATATGTTGAATAATAAATTAGAATGTGATTTTAGTGTGACCAATGAATGTAAGTCAGGTATTTGCTGATTCACACTCAGGAGCTGTCAGAGATCTACCGGTAATACATGGTGGAGATCTATACGTCAAGGAGAAAGAACGAAATTCGATAGATTCGTAGATCTGAATATACTCGGCGCTGCGCGCCTCGTACATTCAGATCTATCGTAATTGAGTTCTTTCTTCGACTTAAAATACTCAAAATAGGTACATGTGTTCCAGATATTGATAGATAAAATAGTCAGTGTGTGTAACCAAGAAACATTATGCATCTAGTGTCATGGTAAAACCTGCATAATAATCACTGTTCCCGGCCAGGCCAGTATGAAAAATAACAGTAGATTCGTAGATCTACTGATTTAAAAAGAGACTGACGTCACTGGTGTATTTCAATTATAGACAAAATGACAAGCCCATACCTTTTGGTGAAGAATTGATACGTCTTTCTCTCAGTCCATGTTTGTTCTTTAGATGTTCCAGTGATATACTGAAGCGGGAACAGTATGACCTCAATATCACACCCAGGCTGCCAAACACATGGTAGCTCCGGTCCGATAATAATTATCCTCAGACCTCTATGATAAAAACCTACATGTAAATCGTCTCCCACGGCCGACTTATACTCGTAAACTTTATCTCTGTGCTTATCAACTACACGTACAACATATGAGTAGTTTCTACATGAGGCAGGACACTGGTTTCCATACCACACTGAAATGGTGGACCCTTTGTGGATCCTGGTCATATCTTCTTTAAATATCAAATGACGAGAAGTGAACAGACTAACTCTGTAAACTGTATTATGACATTCAGGAGTGATCACTCCCCACCCATCAACCCAATAAGCCATCCTCGTCCTGGTTTTAGATTCATAACGGCATGTTCCAAATCTTACTTTCAAGCTCAACTGTTGCGTTCTCTTTTTCGATGAACAAATATAGGGTAGAGATATAGTGCTCTCAATAAGGTACTCAAAGAAATAAATTACAGGCAAGCTCGTTATTGGTTTAAGCTCCTTGGCATGTTCTATGTTACCCAAAGGCCAATCATTGTGCTTTCTTCCACTGATATCAATAGCTAGTTCTCTGTTATTATTGTGATATTGAGGAATACATTTATCTATGGTATTTGAGAGGTTAATTTCTAATTTAGTGACACCGAGAGAGCCTGAGTGAGAACTAATATTAAACTTACAGTATTTCTGATCTGACTTTAAAAGTGGAGGACAAATATATCTATGACAAACAGCAGAATCATCTAGTAATTTACTTCTGTTGTTCATAAACTGATGCTTATCTTGCAGTTCTAAAAATTGTGTCCCACATTCTGAATGATGAATTGTAATCCTTAATCGACCTTGTGAATAACCTTTGAGCCATACAACCATTGCATGAACTTCAATAGTTTCTCCAAAAAGCATAAAATGGGTTTTGTTTTCACAAATTCGAATCGTTTTAGTAGACATCATATACAATCCACCAGATTCACAGGGGAAATGAAACTCCGCTGAATTTCCAAATGCGGTTGGACCGATAAATACATAACTTTCAACAAACAAATTCAAAGCTCCAAGTCGACCATGTCTGGCGATCCGGCAAGCGGAGTTGTGATGTGGGTTTGATTCAGCTATGACTGTGTTTTTGTCATCTATCTCACACTGCGGATATTGAGGTTCTAATGCTCGTAAATAAATAGTTATATTAGGTGGATTATATGACTGAGGTTCATCAATCTGAATATAAGCAATAAACGTTGATGCTACAATTGCTAGATTGGTGAACGTCACTGTACAGTCTAGTGTTGATAATATATTAGCTAATTTACCTGGTCCGTCATATATAACAATGCTAGAGTTAGATTCAGAGAATGATGAAAAAATAAAGCCTATCTTAAATAAATAGGCAGAAATCACAAAAAACTGGAATCTGTTAACTTGGGTATTATTTTGTGTTTGAGGCAAGCTATTGGTGTTATATCTGAAATGAGCAGCAAAACTAAAGCAGCTCACACTCTGTATTTCTGATAACCACTGCCAGTTATAAGCACTATAGAATACGTGTAATTGGTAATCTTTATACATCACTGTTTGTATTTTAATCGTGGCTTTGTTACTAGTCATTATAACAGTCCACGGTATACGGGTTCCATGATAAAACACACTGTTATTACTTGCTGTATCTGATAAAAATAAACCATGTCTTCCCCATGTGTATTCCATTTCAAACTTGAAAATTATAAAACTCATGTGCACGAAAAAGTGGGGATGAAGTCGAACTTGAAAATTGCTGTGGTGTTGAGAAGTCACATAGAGAGAGTGTAAGAAGAGGTTGCCACAATATGAAGTGTTGCTTATTTCTCGTAAGTGGCTGTCATGCAGCCTGCTGGGTTTGTGAGAACAATGTGATATATGCCGAACAAAACATGTGTATATCCCTCCTGTCTGGTAGATGAGGGAGTGGGTCTCTCTGTTGATACATGCTGCTACATCCTGCATCAGAAACTCACGTTGATAAATAATCTTTCCATTTGTGGTAGCTGTCAAAAAATCCCCGCTTGCAGGAACTAACAAGATGGCTACCCTATATATTATTATGAATAAGTCAAACATAATGGCATGGAGATAGCTGTGTCTTCATTTGTCTTCGTTTCTGCAAAGTATATAATATTAAAGGTATATTATCGCGTAAAATGTTAGGATTCAATAAATAGCACACCTGAGGCTATAGCATGTATCGTGGGTCCTATCATAATGTTGGGATCCAAAAGAACCCTAAATTTACAAAGTTTCTCACCTAAAAAATAGAAAACATGAATAATAATTCAAATAATTCCACTCAGAAAATAATTTATCTGATAGTCTAGCTGACTTTCTTACTGTGTTGATTCTGTGTTGATTTATTTTTCATCTATCTTTAATTTCTGTTTTTTTATATATATATACTCCAATACAGCATCATTCACCATGGGGGAATACCCTTCCTATCTGTATACAGTTAATTCCCCTTGACCTGGTAATGGCCCGTCGCCTCTATGCAGATAGGAATTGTATTCCCACTATCCCAGGCCAGGGGGGATACCCTTCCTATCTGTATACAGTTGATTCCTCAGTGACCTGGTATTGGCCTGTCGCCTCTATGCAGATAGGAATTGTATTCCCCCTATCCCAGGCCAGGGGGAATACCCTTCCTATCAGTATACAGTTGATTCCTCAGTGACCTGGTATTGGCCCATCGCCTCTTTACAGATATATAGGAAGGGTATTTCCGTTAGCAAATCTCACCCTCCACATGTTACGAGTTAGCAAGCAATACCTATCTCAACCGTAAGACTGAGTGTCATATGCTACACGCGATCGATTTAACCCATATTACAGCCCTCGAAATACATTTTAAATAATTTCACCAAACTTACTGACCTTTTATAAAGCCACTCAGTTTATTTTGAAACATTCACTCAGTTCTTTATTGTGTGAGAGCATTTTTAAAACACCTCCCGAAAAATATTTCGGCCATTTTAACCATTTGTGACGATGTGTGTATCTTACGTTTCAGATACATGCTGTGTTCTAACCCGGAACGTAGGGGAGGGCGAGATCCTTATAACCATAGAATACAGATAGGAAGGGTATTCCCCTGTCCCAGATCAGGGGGAATACCCTTCCTATCTGTATACAGTGATTCCCCGGTGACCTGGTACTGCCGTCGCCAATCAAAGATTTGTCATGCTTCTATCTCTTGCGTTACCTGGATGTAATTAGTGAGCTACGTCCATCGAAGTGGACAAAGACTATTTACAACAGACTCCAGAACGATGGATATTTCTCCGAGCATTTTGATCAAAACAAGAGTGGCCGAATCATAGTATTCTGTCAAGGAGAAAGAACGAAATTCGATAGATTCTTAGATCTGAATCTACCAGGCGAGCAGCGCCGAGTATATTCAGATCTACGAATCTGTCGAAATTGAGTTCTTTCTTTGACTAAAAATACACAAAATAGGTACATGTGTTTCAAGAATTGATAGATTAAATAGTCAGTGTGGTTAACCAGGAAACATTAGACATGTAGTGTCATGGTAAAGCCTGCATAACAATCCCTGTGTCCGCCCTGGCCAGTAGGAAATCTACTGTTTTAACAATAGACTGACGTCACCGGTGTACTTTAAGCTCTGAGAATGAAGAGAACCTGTGATGTTCTGAGGAATTGAGCCACCACGAGACAAATATTGTAGGGGAGAGTCGGGTTAGTTGAGCCACAGGGTTAGTTGATCCACCCCCTCGCATTTCTACGCATGGGATTTTAAGGAAGCTTCAACACCACCTGGTGATTAAAAGTGATATTATTTACATGGCCACGTTGTGAGCACAGATCAATTTGCAGATAGAGAGTTTTGTGGTTCAAAAATGCATTTTTCGCTGTAGTCAGTAGAATTCAGATATTATAATGTTTGCATTCATATTACGGAAGCAGTAGGGATTCTGTAAATTCTTGCTATAGGGCTAGGCAGTCAAATACATAAAGATAGCCTATGTCAATGTAGCACTCAACTTGGATCATTGAAATGTCACAAAATTTTACATTTTATACAATATGGCTGTTGTGGGGTAAGTTGAGCCAAATAAGATGGGGTAAGTTGATCAACCGGCTCAATTAACCCCATTCATAGCTCATCTTACCCCAGTAGGTAAATACATATAACAGAATGTGGATCAACTAACCCCACTCGACATGGCTCATCATACCCCAATGGGAATATTATATTATTATAGAATGTGATATAGTGTAACAAATGACATCATATAATAGGTCAATATAATAAAGACACATAATAATAGTATATATCTTCTTAATAAATACAAGAAAACAATGATCCATGCATCAATACAGGCTATAATGCCGATTATATTACTTGGGACTTGGAGGAGATTTGTCAACAAATTTGACCCTTATGTTATGAACAGAAGTATTAATTTTTTTTATTTTTGCATTTTCTGGACAAAAAATAACATTTTGGCATGTACATTTGTCAATTGTGAATTTTTACCATAGGTGATCAACTTACCCCCTTGCTTGGCACAACTTACCCCATACAGCGGGTTAGTTGAGCCACTTTCACCACTCTCAGTTGTGCATCCATAACTTTTTTTAAAATTGTTCTTTTCAGCTTTCATTGATTTTTAATATATATGTAATATATAGCCATGTTTTTAAACTATCCCAACCATTCTGCGATCAACTGGGAAAACACCAGACAAAATATTGTAAAAAGTGGCTCAACTAACCCGCCTAATTTTCCTATAACCAAGGGTTTTAGAATGAAATTTTCCATGAAACTGGTTTACCAATACATGGCAATTTTCTTTGCTTTTTCACCAACTTCAAATCATCTTCATCCACTACAAGTCGATAATTGCGACAGCAATTCGGGGTTGTTGTGGATGAAGATGACAATATATGCAAACAGCATCGTTGGGAAGGCGAGATGGGCTTATCTCAGCACAAGTCACCACATCAAGCCCGAGCCTTTAGGCGAGGCTTTGTTGTGGTGACGAGTGCTGAGATAAGCTCATCTCGCCGTACCCAGCGATGCAGTATGCATTTTCTCGTACGAATATCTATCTGGAACGGCAAAATCAAACGGTGCAGTGAAGCGAAAAGGAGAGAGTACGAAATGGGCTGATCTCACCATACGTCTCGTAGTGAAAGAGCCAATAGCATGAGTGCGAGAATGGTAAATTCGGGTCTGAAAGGGTTAAACACATGCCATATCCACCGAGTGAGCGCATACAAAATAGGACCAGAGTAATATATAATTTTGTTTGATACATAGGCTGATAATTTATGTTACTGGTGTCGAGAAAAATACCTAGTATATAATTACCTTATTCCAATGCCTGAGTTATTTAATCAATTAAAGTTATCATTGCAAAATCCGTTGAATAACCTTTACGGAAAACCAAATTGATATTTATACAGTAATGAATGTTTGTTTACAAAAGACAATAATCTATTATACATTGATCGCCCAAGATTTTTTTGAAAACATGGAAGAACAGACACGGGTCTGTAGTTAGACACCTGGGAAGAATCGCTACTTTGAATATTAGAATGACTGGCTTTTTTAATACATTTAGAAATACTCCTTGCAATAAATAGTGTTAGAGTATCGACAAAGTGACGAAGTGTTTTTCACAACAGGGCTAGAAGTGTTTAATGCTTTGATAATTCTACTAACTTCATCTCTGTTCACTGGCTCAAGGAAAACAGTATTAGTGTTATTAATTGACTCAATATAATCAGTTGGGTCAATTACCCTGATGACATCGCAAGTCTCTGACACAGTGACCTCCATTTTTAAATGTAATAGTTCTAATACGATCAAAAGTTTACACCTGCTGAAAATGGCCTAGTTTTCGTAGGCACTTGAAATATTCGTTAAAATTTCATGGCATCCGAGTTTTTTGGTTGGCAGTGCGAGTGTCGTTTTTACACAGCTGGCTGTGGAAACAAAATGGCGGTCAGTGTGACTGGGCCTCGCGCAGTAAATGAGTTAGGCGGCCCAGTTATACCGGGTAGGTCAATATCAGTGTTTCCAATTTTACTGGCTAGCGCTTACCCGATAAGTACATAGCAATCGTTAAAACCATTTGCTATGCGCTATATATTAGATCGTCGTACGTTTGTACTATCCATCAATAATTTCAAATATAAACATATTTTTCAACGTTATCCACAATAAGTTAAACAATTGCTAATAAGTTATTTACAGATAGAAGTGATCGGGCAAACTTACCCCAGACTGTTTAATCTGCAGTGATGTTGATATCTGACTGGCGCAAGTATTTAAGTAATTTAATGACATTATAAAACGACACTGAGGACAATTGAACTTATATTAAAGTGATCACACCTTTAAAATCCGCAAAGTAACGAGGGGGCGTGTCTCGCAGAAAATAATGCAATCACTAATATTTATGGCTGTTTTCTGTTGAACAAACAATGCTCCTGGAATTAACACCTCTAATATGAAGCTATTTATTCTTATTTTTCTTCACTTTGAGATGAATATAATAAATGGCTCAATTTGACAAAGTATATCAACCCTTTCACCGCCGGTCCCGAATATATTCGGTTTTTCATTTTTTTATTACCACATTAAGTACCACCTTTTAAACATGGTAAAGTTAAAATGTGATATAAATCAGCAAAAATTAAAAAGAGTTGACTTCCATTTTGTCAAATCTGAATAATCTTTACTCACTTGAACTTGTGGATCGCGTCAGCGAGACACAAGTTCAAGTGGGTGAAAATTCTAATTGAATAATTTGGCGGTTAAAGGGTTAAAATAAGTATTTTTTAATTCAATTAATTGTATTCACCATAAATCATGTGATACTCTAACCCTTTAAACGCTAAGTTATTAATATTTCTACTGAGGAACAAGTATTCAATATGAAATCTAGCAGAGTCGTGTTTAGGGTTTAGAGGGTTATTGCGAAATCGGTGATAAACCCTTACAGCGCGAGGATCGATTTTAAAAGTCAGAAAACGTCTATAGACGTCAGATTCTGACGTCTAAAGGCAAGCCCTAATATTTCTAATGGCCGTAGACCCATAACATAGGTATTCAAACGAAGCCAAAAGAGCTAAGATATTTACGATGATTTCAAATTGAAAAAACCCTTTGGTTTCCATGGTTTATGCGAAAAAAATCAGCGCTTTAAAGGTTAAAGGGTCAAATAACAACGAAATGGAGATTAACTTTACAAAGCTTAATATCAGAACAAAACTTACATTTACGTTAAGTTCAAAATAATGTGTGCTTGAAGCAGCTGAAATTAAGAGCAATTTCAAAAGGGTTTTTTCTAGTTTTCGTTAACATACAGAGGGAAATTACGTCTCAAAAGACGAGAACCATTTCTATTTATAAAAAATAAACATCTGTAAAATTAAACATGGGAATTGCCATATTCTGTATCGCGAGAATTGTGATGTTCTGTGACGTGGAGATTGCGATATTCCGTGACGTGGGGATTGCGATATTCCGTGACGTGGGGATTGCGATATTCTGTATCGTGATAAGTGCGATATATTGTGACGTTGGTATTGCGATATTCTGTGACGTGGTAATTGATATACTCTGTATCGTGGTGATTGCGATATTCTATGACGTGGTAATTGCTATACTCTGTATCGTGGTAATTGTAATATTCTATGACGTGGTAATTGCTATCCTCTGTATCGTGGTAATTGTGATATCTTGTGACGTGGTAATTGCTATCCTCTGTATCGTGGTAATTGTGATATATTGTGACGTGGTAATTGCTATACTCTGTATCGTGGTAATTGTGATATTCTGTGACGTGGTAATTGCTATCCTCTGAATCGTGGTTATTGTGATATTCTATGACGTGGTAATTGCTATACTCTGTATCGTGGTAATTGTGATATTCTATGACGTGGTAATTGCTATACTCTGTATACCCGAAATTCGGGCCCTATCGGTCTGAGGCCGAGCATGCTACCTCTCGGTCACCTGTAGCGTGGTAATTACGATCTTCAAACTCGATACATCAACCCAATATTGAGCTAAGTCTTAGCTAGCGTCGTAGACGTTGAACCAGCATTAAGACAGTGTTGGCTCATTTTTTATTGGCTGGGTTGACACAGTGTTATTTGCCAACCGTCCACGATGCGGCCCACCAATAAACAACACTGAGCCTTGCGTTTACAGGGCAGGGGGGGGGGGGCTGGTGCAGTGGTTGAAGCTGCCTGCTTGGAAAGTCGGAGATTCTTCTCCCGCTCTGACATTCAAGTTTACAAAAAGCCAAAATTTCATTCCCGCTCACTCGTGAGTCGTGATGATTCAATATTGTGGAGAGTCTCCGTGACCGAGAGGTAGCGTGCTCGGCCTCAGACCCCCAAGAGTTGAATTTCGAATCCTGTGTCTCTAGGGTAGTGTCAGCTCATTCATCTCACCACCATCAGGAGGTTCTCCTGGCCCAGTTTAGCCTATATGTCTTATAGGTGGACTAAAACCGCATTTATTCATTCATTCATTCTTTGACGTTTTCTTTGCGTTAAGCCCAGTGCACAACCTACAAACACAATGTTGGTTTAATGTTGGGCCACTGTCTGCGACGCTGGCCCAACATTAAACCAACATTGGTCCAGCCTCTCGTGTTTGCTGGGTAGCCCACGTACTGTTCGCGGTGGCTCATTCGGTGCGGATGTGAATTTGAAATATCATAAACGAAGACAACCATGAGTTCAAGTTAAAATTATCTCTTTTTCAATATTTAATTTTTTTTTCTACTGAAATCGGTAATTTAATTACAAATTATGGGCATAAAAATAAACATGATATGCTGCCTACCACAGTCGACATAATAATTATTTTCAGATGCTTTCAATATAATGACCTTTAGCACCATCTCTATGTGTAAGGACATAGTCACATACAACCTCTTAGCGATTATTAACTCTTTAAGTGCTTCATTACTACTTAACATTTTCCTTTCATTTGAAGTTGGCATTGCTCACGCAATTGCCAACTTCAAATGAAAGGAAAATACCTCCTCACTTAACAATTAAACCTGCTGAATTTCACAATGGGGGCTTTACTCAAGATTTATACATGCATATTTGTTCAATTTCTGTCAAATTTTAGTTGTGGAAAAACAGTATGAATGCGCTTAAAAGCGTCGCCCGCACTCAAAGGGTTAAGTCAGCATAGGCTCTGCGGCATCTGAATCATTATTTTAAGTAGATTGCCCCTGACCACAGTTTATTAACCCTTTCAAGCCTGAATTTACCATTGTCATCTTCATCCACTACAAGCCGCGAATTGCTGTCGCAATTCTCGACTTGTAGTGAATGAAGATGACTTATAGTGCGTGGCAAATGAAAAAAATGTATTGTTATTATTTAAAAAATTCAACAAAAAATGTTCTCCTAAAACCCCTAGGTGTAAGAAATTGAGGCATTTTTCAGAGATAAAAAATGATGCTTTAATGCATCGTGAGGGCTGAAAGGGTTAAAGGTCAAATATAAAAGGTACGTGGATGCTCTCAGCGATAAATAATACATTGGTACCAAACACTCACACAAAATATTTGATATTTTGGTAAAAAATAATATAGTTTATTTTATTACTCTGTCGAATTTCCGATAAAGTTCCGGCATCTCAGAAACGCAAAATCCCGATGAAAACGTAGATTCCGCGCAAGCTTCACGGTCATCGTTTTCACATGATTTTCTGCCGTAAACATCAAAACATCAACATTGGCCACATTGTTCACATGGTTTTGAACCTGATTGGATTTGAATATCTATGAAAAACTCAATATTAGTGCTTGAATGTCAATTTCCTAGATATGCCAGAAACATATATGACGGAAACAGCCGATGTTGTTGTAACAATCCACAAAAGTTAAAATTTTACCCTAAAGTTTAGCATTTTTAAAACACTTACAGTGCTATTCCGATATATTGAATCTCCAATTAACTCCACATATATAGGCGAGTGTCCTCTATATTTTTATCTTTAACTTAATTTATTAATGAGCTACAGAATTTCAAACAGCCATATTGATTATGGATGAAGTAGAGCATTCCATTTACGCCATGACATTTGACAGAACTTTGTTAAAAACCATGAACTATCCCAGCAAACACGACACATCTACCCACTGTTTGTCCAATGTTAGCCCAACGTCTACGACGTTGGCCCAACATTGGTAAAACATTGGGTAGATCCGTCGTGTTTGCTGTGTAAATGGTTATCTAATTACCAGTAATGCATCGGTCCTTGTCGCCAATCACAAGATTGTTTAGGCTCAGGTGTCAAACTCTCCCTGTATGATTAACAAAAACTATCAGCTAATCATACTAGCTAATCATAGGCTAGCTATTGGAAGTGGTTGATGGCATAAAGTGTATGTTATGTGATAATATTGAGGATGAATATAACTTTTTTTGTATTTGTCAATTATATAAACAACTGAGAAAGATGTACATACCTGAATATTATTTTAAAAGACCAAATATGCATACATTTATAGAGCTCATGTCGAATGACGATACTAGAACTGTATGTAACCTTGAAAATTTTGTTTTTAAAGCTTTTTTAATCCGGAAGTCTCATATGGCTATCTCAACTTGAACTGTTTTGTTTAGTTTCAAATGTGTTTTTTGACAATGTATTGTACTGTTGTTGTGTTTGCACAAGGGCCACATGCCTATTGCCTAATAAATTACTACTACTACTACTATATAATATCATGAAACCATATATAGCATTTATATTTATTTATTACGTCACGCTGTAATTACCCCTTATCACACTGATGTCGAGTACAGTAGACCTTCTGTCCTCCTATAACCACCTGTATAACCAGTGTCTTAAAGTAAAATATGCTTACAATCTTAAGACGTTCATATATGTTGGGATTTAAAGTGTTCAAATCAGACAATTTTTCTGTCACTTGAAGTTGTGTATCGCGGTAGCGAGACACAACTTCAAGTGAATGAAAATTTAAATTTAATATCTCAGTACTCTAAGGGTTGATTAAATTCAGATAGTAATGAGTCTGTCAACCGAACTGTTCATATATCTATTATTCTTATCATTATAAAGCTAGGCACTGTCGTAAATTCTCATGGAGAAGCAGGGCGGAAATGGTCAGCAGCGGGGTGAGCATTGGCGGATCCAGAGGGGGGGGGGGTCCTGGGGGTCAAGATCCCCCCTTTCAAAATTGATTTTTTAAAAAATAACAGTCATAGTCATTTCTCAGTGCTCCGATGCCGCTGGACATAGATCAAGTAGGCTACGTTACGGGGTTTTTTGAGATCCAGTGTTTGCGACATTAAAGGGACATGCCCAGGTCTTAAATCATAAAAAAATCGGTGATTTTATTTTAGGTTAATAATATGACCATATGATGTAAACATGTCCATAGACGAGAACTGCAAAAGTTTTTTTATATTTTTGTTCTGCGCACTTACCAGTTAGGCTAGATATAGAGACGATATTCCCGATATCTCTTATTTTTGACATGGTTGTCAAAGGGTTTTTGAAAATTTCCATGAAACCGGTTTACTAATACATGGTAATTTTCTTTAATTTGTTCACCCACTTTAAATCATTTTCATCCACTACAAGTCGAGAATTGCGACAGCAATTGGCGGCTTGTAGTGGATGAAGATGCCAATGTTAAGTCAGGATTGAAAGGGTCAACCCTTTAAACCTTTACGATGCATTAAAGCAGCATCTAGCATCTCTGAAAACTGACTTCATTTCCTAAAACCAATGGGTTTTAGAATGAAAATGTTTGTTGGACTATTTATTGATAACAATATTTGTTTTCATTTGCCACCTACGTCAAGTCATTTTCATCCACTACAAGTCGAGAAATGCGACAGTAATTCGCGGCTTGTTGTGAATGGAGATGACAATGGTAAACTCAGGCTTGAAAAGGTTGAGTTTAAGATAATTGTTTGTGAACGGAAAGCAGTTATAAATATTACTGATCACATTAATTGCTGTGAGGCATGTCCTTGTTACTTTGCGCATTTGAAGGTGTGATCACTTAAATATATGTAAATTTTGTGATTTTATAATGTCATAAAGTTAGGCCTACTCAAATAAATGAGCCAGTCAGGGATCAACATCCCTACTGATTAATCACTCTGAGGTAAGTTTGTCCAATCTGTTAAATTCACTTCTAATTCTAAATAACATGTCTTCATTTAAAATAGCCAAAACTTGAAAAAGATGTATACATGTTAAGTTTGATTGACTGATAGCCCACATACGCGATAGAAATACACATTATAAATAAAAATATTAATGTTGCTGGGGTTTACGGTCAACAAAATATTTAATTTTATTATGATGGACATGTACTAGCATTGGTTTATATAAGTCAATACATATCGATATTATTCTCACCTGCAGTCTTGAGTTACACTGTGGTACGCGTGTTAATTTTCGAATATAAGTGCATGCACGTAGTATTCCAATATAAATTCATGCACTTATAACCGAACAAGAATGTTTTTGGAGCCATGCCTGAAACAGTCGATTTTCACTTATATCCCATATCACACATTCTCTGAGATATGAATCGGACAAGTAAATTAATGTACATATTCAGCCAACACGATACATTCACCCAATAGCGATTTAATGCTGGCTCAACGTCGCAGACGTGAGCCAACATTGAATCGGCATTGGCTGAACGTATAGTATTAGCTGGGTGTCTGCAAAACATATTATGAAATATGCAGACGTTGTTATTTTGAGTGCGATACGACTTGGGCGCCTGAAGAATTGTCTGTGACGATACCCAAACATGAATATGAAAAAGGGGGAGGGGATAAAAATGAAATGAATCGGGCTTTATGCCACTTTTGTGCACATACAGGTTAGATTAGGCCAAGATAACCTCCTAAGGATGATGAGATGAGTGAGATGACACTTCCCTCCAGACACAGGATTCGAAATTCAAACCCTGGAGCTTCAAGGCCGAGCACGCTACCTCTCGGTCACGTATGCTCCCTGCATTATTGAGTTTTACGAGAAGATGGGGAAGAAATATTTTTGTTTCTTCCAAACCACCGGGACCGGGAAACGAGCCCCGAACTCTAGCGTGAAAGGCAGCGGTGCTAAACACTACCCTATGGCCACCGCCCAAGAGGAGGGGATAGTCAGCAATTAAGATGAAAAAAGGAGCACATGCTTTGATGTTTATAAAAATACAAAAATAAAAAAAACAAGCGAATACAAAATAAATGTTGAAAATAAAAGTGTACGGTATTTACATATATAACACATATAAAAGAATCAGCCATATAATTCAGGTATTATGTTGAAAAAATATTATGTTGAAAATCACACTGCAATAAAAACAGTATAGAAAGACACGACAAAACATTAAAATAATATAATGGCAGCTGATGCCCGTTACTGAAAATCGTGTGTTCAATGTGCAGAATATTGTCACATAAAAACATGTTTAAGCAATGTTATAATAGGGACAAAGACTTCAAAATGGGAATTTGTAGGAATTAAATGAGCTACAATGTTTGGTCTTTATCCATATTTCTGCGACATTGACACTATTAAAAAGTTTAAAATGTCATAAAATGAAAATAATAATTATTTCTCTAATAAAATCAAAATGATAATTATTTCTCTATAGAGAGGGACGTTGCGCAATGACTAGAGCGCGGAGCTATGACAATGTCACTGCCTGCCGTGCGGTTTCGAATCCTGCTTGGTGCAAAATTTTCAGAGGAATATCATGTTTCTGCCCTCTCAATATTGGGACATTATTTCGATGTTGTGTCCTTGGGCAAGACACTTTACCCTCACATGTTTGACTTAACTCAGGTGTATATGAATACCTGGTAGGACAGAGATGGCGATGTGTGCGACTAGTTCCTAGTGCCGAAATGGCTGCATGTGCTGTATGCTCCAAAAAGGGAGTTGAAATGGCACATAAATGAACAGGTCCAGTGACCAGGGGTGATATATGTGAAGCGCACAAAGCTTTTTATGTGCACTATATAAGAACTCATTAGTATTATTATTAAACTACTTTCAGTTTATGAAACAGGAAAGGCGGGGATATGAAATCTACTAGTAAATCAATATTTTGACATTTCCACTCTTTTAGTGTAACGGGTCACTTATAGAATTAAAAGGATGTCTATGAATAAAATAACATGCTATAACACTTTGATCGCCAATCACAGCTTTAAATATTTAAAACTTATTTCATCGGACTGGCTACTCGACCTAAATTGACCTCATTCAGCTAACGTTGCTGATGACGCTCAGAGTTCCGTATCCACGTGTTATCGCTAGCAAACACAAAACATTTGTATAACATTTGTACAACGTCGGCCCAACGTCTTCGACGTTGGTCCAACATTGTACATTGTACTGTAGACTAATGCTATAAATATCTAGCTATAAATATAAGGTGTCGGGGAACAGATTAAATCCCTGTGGTTTATGGTTGACCATCACCCTCAAAAGTCAATAAACCTTTCGCGGAGAATTAAAAACCTTCCGCGGAGAATTAAAAACCCTCCGCGGACAATTAAAAACCCTCCGCGGACAATTAAAAACCTTCCGCGGAGAATTAAAGACCTTCCGCGGAGAATTAAAAACCTTCCGCGGAAAATTAAAAACCCTCCGCGCAAAATTAAAAACCTTCTGCGGAGAATTAAAAACCTTCCGCGGAGAATTTAAAGTTTTTAATTATACACGGTGGGTTTATTTACTTAGGAGGGTAATGGCCAACCATAGTGGTTAGCCCACTAAAATGAGGGAGGGGGGAGGTTGTGAAAAACATGTGCACAGAGCGTGACCAGGTGACTGTGACAAGCATTATCACCGTCAACTAATTGACTGTGGTCATTGGCATGTGTACAGGTTATGTGTTGGTGATATAAAAGAAACCTATAGGACCTATGTATTTTTATGTGCGGTGGGACAAGTTGTTCCGCGAAATGTCACGTGTGGAACATGACTGTGGTTATTGGCGTCATTTTTTTTATTTGCAATCATGGAGTGGACACTGCTGCTGAACAGACACTATTTATTGTTGATCCACCATCCACATCACTGGCTCAACATTAAATCAACATTCTCAAAACACATGTTCTGAAAATGTTATGGTGTACACTTGCGTATCCTGCGTATATGCCTGCAGTCAGGATACTTTTGTGTACATATAGGCTGAACCTCCGAAGGATGGTGAGATGAATGACATGACTCTGCCTTCCAGACACCGAATTCGAAATTTGAGCCCTGGTGGTCTGAGGCCGAGGACGCTACCTCACAGTCACGGAGGCTCGTCACAATACTGAATCTTTACGAGTGAGGGGGGAGTAACATGTGTTCCTCTGAAACCAGAATGCCAGAGCGTGGCTCAAGCCATCGATCTCTGACTGTCCAAGCAGGCAGCTTTAACCACTGCCCTTTTTTATGTGTGAAGCTTTTCGTTTCAAAAGACGTTAGCTTTGGAAACTTGCAGTAATGCAGGTAATATTTTGGGCCAGTACCGCCAACATTGGTCCGCCACCGTAAAAAACTAATGAGCCTTTTCACAAA
Organism: Flabesymbios commensalis; assembly: GCA_964017125.1. Taxonomy (NCBI): domain Eukaryota; kingdom Metazoa; phylum Annelida; class Polychaeta; order Terebellida; family Flabelligeridae; genus Flabesymbios; species Flabesymbios commensalis. The sequence continues at coordinate 2,167,006 of OZ024916.1, forward strand.
TTGTGTCATGGAAAAGATCAAGGGCACTTCAGCTACATGGATTAAGGCTACAATTGTTTTGTGGTATATTTTCTCTCATTTGCAGCTAGAATTGCTGGCTCAATTTCTCGCTTCAAATGGTGGTCTCCCGCAGTTAAAGGGTGAAGTTTCTGTCATCTTTGTTGACCAGTATTGTTATTTCAGGTGTTAAAACACATCACTGGTCCACTACATTATTTTCTTTGTCACACCACTACATTCTAAGCCGGGAATGGACAGTTATTGTTGATCAAGTACAGACCAATTGTCATGGTAGGCCTATGGTGCTATAATCGAAGGTTTGCCTATGGTGCTATAATCATATATGTAATCAGTCAGGTGTGACCGAGCTGTTGATTATGAGGGATCCTCTTTATGGTCGGATGTATTTTAAGTCAGTTAAAACCCTCGGAGCTCTACAATCTTAGCGGTGGAAAAGGCCTCGGCCTTCGGCCCCGGCCTTTTCCACAGCTAAGATTGTACAGCTCCGAGGGTTATTAACCTATACTTAATCCTATTCACATGATAGACAATGCGCTTGATACAATGACTTGGACATCGCGATGACGTGGTAGTATTTTTGGCACTTACACTGCATGAGTGCTGGGAGACTTAATATATCTCACTCCACACCCGTTGATTTTCAACTGACACTCTATATTTTGCTGGAGCAATGTTGGCCAATATTGTACAAACATTATGTAAATACCGATTGATCGTTTAGCTGCGAAGAATGTGTGTTGTAAGTGTAATTTTTAAATGTGTGACATCATTGTTGAAATCACGCTTTCCACTTCAATGATTATAATAGGCATATTGTTGTATATTAACTTTATAAGCATTATGATATTTTATATCAGATTATGTTAGTAATTGAACTAGTTTTTTAAATAAATTTGAAGTATTAATAAAATCATGGTCAATATTCTAGCTAGGCGGACGAACTTCAATTTGTTCAATTTGCATTTACTAAATGTTCCATATGCCGTCTATAATGATTTGTCAGCAGGTTATTTTAAATTTCTATTTAATTATCCTGTGAATTTCACGCGAATATATACAATGCAGGACACGCAATTAGCAGTATTATATTGTAGTAAGCTGCACTTTTTTATAATTTTCAAAGTATTCAATAAAACATTTTTCAATATAATACCTAAAAGGATGGAAAAATTAATCTATTTACATTTACTGGATGTTTCATATACCGGCTATAATGATTTTAGATCTGCCTGTAGGTTATTTTGAATCAATTCAAGATAAATAGTACTCGTAATGCACTCATAAGTACTCGTTACAAGTACTTTTCTTTTTAAAAGTACTTGAGAACAAGTACGTGTACATACGAAAGTATGAGTACTGAGTACCCACGAGTACTGCAAAATCGGTACTCGAGAATCGAAGTACCGAAGTACCCAGTATGCCCTACATTGGTTCCAAGCCTGTCCTCCAATAAACGGAATGTGAGCCTTTAGGCGAACACCGTATGTATTGCAATGCAATCAAGTCACACATTGGGCTACATAACTGCCATACATTGCAGTTCCAACTACAAATGAAGTGCGATATGGGCTGATACCGATATACATCTATTGTGGAAATAACTGCACCGAGTGTGATAAACATCAGTATCATATCAGTCTGTGCAGCAAACAAAATCATATATTACTCAGATATTATTGTGTATGCGCTCACACAGTCAATATGGTATGTGTACAAAGCAGGTGAAGCATTTCGCTTCTCTCATCAATAACATGTACAATATTTATCTTGTGGTGGACTCACTCCTCAGAACACCACAGCTTCTGTTCATGCTTGAAGCGGAGCACTGTGATTCAGTCATATTCTCATTTTGATCCAAATGCTGGGAGAAATAGCCATCGTTCTGGAGTCTGTTGTAAATAGTCTTTGTCGACTTGGATGGACATAGGGCAATAACACATCCTGGTAACACAAGAGATAGAAGGGCCAGTACCAGGTCACTGGGGAATCAACTGTATACAGATAGGAAAGGTATTCCCCCTGACCCGGGACAGGGCGAATACCCTTCCTATCTGCATAGAGGCGATGAGCCAATACCAGGTCACTGGGGAATCAACTGTATACAGATAGGAAGGGTATTCCCCCTGACCCGGGACAGGGGGAATACCCTTCCTATCTGCATAGAGGCGATGGGCCAATACCAGGTCACTGGGGAATCAACTGTATACAGATAGGAAGGGTATTCCCCCTGACCCGGGACAGGGGGAATACCCTTCCTATCTGCATAGAGGCGATGGGCCAATACCAGGTCACTGGGGAATCAACTGCATAAAGATAGGAAGTGTATTCCCCCTGACCAGGGACAGGGGGAATACCCTTGCTATCTGTATACTATTCATTGGATAATTGGCGACGGGCCAATACCAGATCAGTGGGAAATTCCCTCCCGCCAAACCATGACAGGAGTTTCAGAATATTTAAAATGCTGCGAATGCTGAGGGCTGGTTGGACCAGGCAAGGTTCCACCACCTGGGTTTAGCACTTGCTATTACCAGAGACGCTGCTGATATTCCCAGTGTTAGAACTCAGCGAGAGAACTGGAGACGGTGTATTACACTTGCTATTACCAGAGACGCTGCTAATATTCCCAGTGTTAAAACTTAGTGAGAGAGCTTGAGACGGGTGTATCACTTGATATATTATAGACTTACTTTGTTATTTCATAAAATCTGGGTTTTTTTGCAAACAATCCTCTCATGTCTTAGGTTAAATAATGGCTCAATTGTGAGCCCATAGATACTGTGTTCCTTTACTGCAAGTGACATTAACTTCTGAGGGCCCATGTATTGTATTCTAGCCCTTCATGTCAGATAGTATATAACGTGACTAAAAAAGATAATTTAGTCATACAATTTTTAAAATATAACATATCCCAACAAACACCAAGCGTTCAGCCAATGTCGGTACAATGTTGGCCCAGCGTCTTCGACGCTGGTCCAACACTGTACCAACGTTGGCTGAACGTCTCGTGTTTGCTATGATATAAGGCATTATAATTTGCAACTTTAATATTGTATACTTTGCAGAAACGAAGACACACGAAGACACAGCAATAGCTATGCAATTATGTTTGACGTATTTATATTATTATATAGGATAGCTGTCTTGTTACTTCCTGCAAGCGGGGATTTTTTGACAGCTACCACAAATGGAAAGATTATTTATCAACGTGAGTTTCTGATGCAGGATGTGTCAGCATGTATAAACAGAGAGACCCACTCCCACATCTATCAGACAGGAGGGATATACACATGTTTGGCTCGACATATATCACACTGTTCTCACAAACCCAGCAGAATGCATATAAGCCACTTACGAGACCTATACAGCAATTCATATTGTGGCAACATCTTCTTACAATCCCGCCATGTGACTTTTCAACATAGCAGAAATTTTCAAGTTCAGTTTCATACAGACTTTTTCGTGCACGTGAGTTTTATAATTTTCAAGTTTGAAATGGAAGACACATGGGGAAGACATGGTTTATATTTATCAGATACAGCAAGTAATAACAGTGTGTTTTATCATGGAACCCGCATACCGTGGACTGTTATAATGACTAGTAACAAGGCCACAATTAAAATACATACGGTGATGTATAAAGTGTATCAACTACACGTATTTTACAGTTCCTATGATATGCAGTGGTTATCAGAAATACAGAATGTGGGCTGCTTTAGATTTGCTGCTCATTTCAGATATAACACTAAGAGCTTGCCTCAAACACAAAATAATTACCAAATAAACAGATTCCAATTCTTTTTGATTTCTGCCTATTTATTTAAGATAGGCTTCACGTTTTCATCATTCTCAGTGTCTAACTCTAGCATTGTTATATATGATGGACCAGGTAAATTAGCTAATATATTATCGACTCTGAACTGTACAGTGACGTTCACCAACCTGGAATTTGTAGCATCCACGTTTATTGCTTATATTCAGATTGATGAATCTCAATCACATAATCCACCTAATATTACTATCGATTTACAAGCATTAGAACCTCATTATCCGCAGTGTGAGATAGATGACAAAAACACAGTCATAGCTGAATCAAACCCACATCACAACTCCGCTTGCAGGATTGACCGAAATGGAGTGCTTGGAGCTTTGAATATGTTTGTTGAAAGTTATGTATTTATTGGTCCAACCGCATTTGGAAATTCACCAGAATTCCACTTCCCCTGTGAATCTGGTGGATTGTTTATCATCATGTCTACAAAAACGTTGCGCATCTGTGAAAACAGAGCTGATTTTATGATTTATGGAGAACATGTTGAAGTTCATGCAATGGTTGTATGGCTCAAAGGTTATTCACAAGGTCTACTAAGGATTACAATTCACCATTCAGAATGCGGGAATCAGTTTTTAGAACTGCAAAACAACCATAAGTTCATAAACAAGCGACCTAAATTGATAGATGAAACTGCTGTTTGTCATAGATATATTTGTCCTCCACTTTTAAAGGCAGATCAGAAATACTGTAAGTTTAATATTAGTTCTCACTCAGGTTCTCTCGGTGTCACTAAATTAGAAATTAACCTCTCAAATACCATAGATAAATGTATCCCTCAATACCACAATAATAACAGAGAACATGCTATAAATATCAGTGGGAAAAAACACAATAATTGGCCTTTGGGTAACATAGAACATTTCGAAGAGCTTAAACCAATAAAGAGCTTGCCTTTAATTTACCTCTTCGTGTACCTTATTGAGAGCACTATATCTTTACCCTATGTTTGTTTGTGGTATAGGAGAACGGAACAGTTGAGCTTGAAAGTAAGATATGGGACATGTCGTTATGAACCAAAAATCAGGAAGAAGGTTACATATTCGGTTGATGGGGTGGGAGTAATCACTCCTGAATGTCATAATACAGTTTACAGAGTTAGTCTGTTCACTTCTCGTCATTTAATATTTAAAGAAGATATGACCAGGATCCACAAAGGGTCCACAATTGCAGTGTGGTATGGAAACCAGTGTCCTGCCTCATGTAGAAACTACTCATATGTTGTACGTGTACTTGATAAGCACAGAGATAAGATTTACGAGTATAAGTCGGCCGTGGGAGACGATTTACATGTTGGTTTTTATCATAGAGGTCTGAGGATAATTATTATCGGACCGGAGCTACCATGTGTTTGGCAGCCTGAGTGTGCAATTGAGATCATTCTGTTCCCGCTTCAGTATATCACTGGAACATCAGAAGAACAAACATGGACTGATAGAAAGAGGTATCAATTCTTCACTAAACGGTATGGGCTTGTCATTTCTCCATAAGTAGGTCACTACCATTTATTATTTCCCCGACAGATTTATACCAGTTAATACCTGAATTACCTTCATTGTTCACTTTATAGTCATACTATAATTTATTATTTAACATAATGTGTTGTACAATTCATTACACAAGATTCATTATCAGTTTTTTATTGGGCTGTCCAGTACTGGTAAAATATGAGGTTTGTCATTTATTTGTAGGATATTTAAATAAGGATTGGTGCTATGTTACGTTAATCTGTTACTATGAAACACATTAATTTTATAGTGATTATTATTTTATTAGTGTTAAAAATACAGGTATATTTACAGTTGATATATTAGAATCGAAAACAACTTTTTAAATAATTTGAAGTTTCTTTTCAGACTATTATCTTGGACTGAAGCGCAGAGGAAATGTGAGTCAATGAGTATGACATTAGCATCTTTTGACTTCAATGTACAGGACTCCATTATAAAACACCATTTTCACACCGCTTCCGAGTTTGGGGAAGTGATGTATATAGGACTAGTTCGAGACAGAAAGGTCAACTATGCCATTTATTTTGTTACTTGTGTTGTGTTTGGGTGATTGTTTCTGACAGATCAATTAATAATAATTAGTAGTTCAACTTATGTTTTAACCAATACCTTCCCCATATATGCAGGATAGATAGGGCACATTAAATCTATACATGGATTCACATAATATTTTTCAATTTAATAATACATCTAATGTAAAGATATACATGGGGTGGCTAACATTGTCTGACTGGAGCTGCAAGAAACTATGTCGATATTCAGTCAAACATCAGTCAAACACACAAAATAAAACGGGGTACTGGGATGATTGCTAGTAGTAGTACTTTTCACATCCATCTGGGGAGGGTCATTATGGCCGGGCATTAGGGATCTGTTACGTCTGTTGAATGCTGTGTCCGGCATTGTAAGAAAGCACTAGTCTACAGCAATCATCCAAGGGCAGCTGCAGCCTCCTCGTATCTGGCCATATTCTTCGGGCGGATTGCCAGTGGCGTACCCTGGCTCCTCCGCTCAACAGCGGAGCCAATGCAGCACCCTCATCAGTACATGCGCTGATGTAGGTCAAGGTAGTTTTAAATAACCGGCAATAGCGTGTTTGATGACATTAGGTCTCTCACAGGGAATGAATAGAGCTACCCTTCCTATTGTTACTCTGGGGACTATCCGAACCAAGAATAGCGGAGCTGCGGGAAAAGCCACAGAATTTCAGCATTAAATTGCACAGCAAAACCAAAGTCTGCGGCCGTCTGGGCATGTCTGGGGGTAGATTCCCTAGACATGCCCAGAACCCCTTATCGGGCGAGCAAACTTAAACGCTCTTAATAACCCACCATGCCCTATCACCTCACCCTCACATCATCATCTGTACATCATTCATCTCATCAATTGACTACACCATTTTTATCGTATTACAATGTCACTTAAATAACCATTTGTGCCGAAAAGTGGGGTAAAGCAATGCTTTACTACTACTACAAAATAAAACTTACCACAAGTTCCCCTTCTCCATGCAAACAGTTAAAATTACAGGCCGAAATTGAGAAATTGAAATATTACGTTTTAATAAGTATTGTGAGTTAGTATGTTGTTATCGGCAATAACTCAATATCGCTATTCCCCACTTGAGATAATTGAGTTATCACATTGCTTTTCTAAAACGTATTTAACCCATTGTTGTTTAAAAAAATCCTTTTAATATATAATAGATAATTAGCCTGTTGTTGTTTCTATAGTTATGTATACAATTTTAGATTGAAATAACCATGAGACGATTTAGATCATTGTTGGTTGCAACACACAATTATGTTAATGTCCAAAATGTGATTTGTCTTGTTGTTGACTGGGACATCTGCCTACAGATGCAGCTAATTTGTTCATGCCACCGCCAGATAATTTAGCTTCTTGTTGCCCTGAGAAGCAAACAACCGACTTAGTTCCATGTTGATCCAGAGAGACATTTATATATTTTATGCATATTTTATGAATAATAATATGAGTAAGTTCGCTTCTTGGATTAGTTTGTCCTTCTATTAAAGCTGATTGTGAATCATTGATTGAGTGTTAATGTTTTAAGTGAGATTTGAAGGATAGCATAAATTGATGGGTATAACATCATGTACAATTTTAAGGGGAAAGACCTATTATGAATGTTCCTTGATGAATCATTTCTATTCGCTCAGAGGTTCATTAATATGCTTACTTATCTACCAATAAGCTCGAGTACAGTTTGAAATCCCATTATTGCTAGCATTTTGCACAGCCTTCATTAAAACATCAATTTTATCATGCTACTCGTAAAAAAATGATCTATTTGATCAACCCTTTTCTCTGACTGGTATTTGCCTATAACCACTATTTAGGTCCAATGTTTGAAAAAATAGTCCCTGATGAGTGGTCAAAAATGTCCTGAATTGATGGCTGGGCGTAAGCGTATTTACTCTGGCCTTGTTTCTATAATCTATGCAGAAACGATACGTGCCATTTTTGGGCTGCTGAACCATTCGATATGGCGCTGGAAGTAATTATTGGTGTCATTGTCTTTATCAAACAACGTAGCTGTCAGGTGATATTGAGCTCTTGGGACAGATCTATTGTTACTACTACGATCTTAAGTTCACCAGCACCAACAATGTACAGCACCAGCAATGAGTGCCGGTGTTTCCCAGTGTGTAGACAGAGAGTACAGCAATCTCCAGCTAAACTCATATAGGACCAACTGTACCAAGTTGTGTATAACCAAATTTAGCAAAAATACATATAGGCCTATATATAAAAAAGACTTAAAAATTTAAAAATTAAGAAAAAATACTCGTTCCTCTCACGTCGTTTGGGGAATTTTGTGTCACATTTATTGTCTGCAACGCAATATATAAATCTTGTAGACAGTAGTAGACCAGGACCAATGAGAAATACTTTCTATCTGTCCTGGCAATTTTATATCTTAGATCCAGGACTGTTATGGGCTAACACCTGCTACATAGTCCCCACCTGAACCTAAAAGCAGCCGTACACTATGTAGCATGCTACGCAAAATGTGATCATGCACTGGTGTTTTAACGAAACGCCCAATATACTTACCTAAATTAAAATTGACAATAACTGTTTCATGTTTAGATGGGTAAATCTGACTTGTTTCGTCCTGGAAACTCGTGGGGTGTTTGTCAAGATTAGTGGATGTTTACACAATGTCTAGTCTGGGTCATCGGACAGCTCAATGCTGTGTATGTACATTTTATCACTCCCTTAGTCGGTGTCACTTAGACATAGAATGCTGTGTACCCATTGTTAGATCGGTGAAATACATTTTAAGTTAATTGTCTGATGTCCATATGTTTTTTACATGTAGATGATTGCAGTTTATTATGTTTGTAGGGTGAATTCAAAACATGGTTGGACCACACACCTCTGCTAGAATCATCCTGGTTTGACCCTAAACGCCGTATCATAGCACCAGTCAACACAACAGTTTATTTCTACAAACACAGTGCATTTCCACATGGTATCATACAGCCCAGCACACTGCCAGATAGACATATAAAACAACCAGAAAGAACAAATTTTAAGAACTGTAGTGCTGCCATATTTGACACCAGACAGCTAGATGACCCTGCTGTATGGATAGTGATTCCATGTGACAAGCCACATGATGCTACATTTGTCTGTCAATCTAATAATGAGACTGCGTTACTCAAATCAGATCCATCAAATGTAACATGTGAGAGTGGCTGGTTTGGAATAAAGGGAAGCCCACAGTGTTTTATTCTTATGGAAACATTCCCTAAAATGTACTTTTATGAAGCTGTAAATATGTGTCGTTTAATGAATAGTTCCATATTGACTATAGACGCTGTTCCACGTACAGCGAATTTACCATATGAGCGAAAGCGCCTTCTACAGCAATTATCTGAGCAAGTCCACATGAAGCATAGTAAAACGAGCCTTAACCATATTCCCGAATATCTAAGGAACACACAATTTATGGTCAATGTTTTTGTTGGTATGGCGGCAATGCATGAGGCTAAATTACTGAATATCCTCTACATTACATTTTTTCACAAATTGCTACTAGAAGCCCTGAATAATTATATAACTGTATTTGCAGATGTACACACAAGGTGCGGTATTATACAGTATTCACCTCACACCAGGTTTTTTGGAACAAGTGAACATTCCACACTATTAGCAACAGGATGGGGGGCTAAATATCGGTTTTGCTCGGAAATCATACAGGCTGATACATTAGTATGTGTCAGGCCGGTCGAAGCATACAATATCGTCTGCAAAGCTGAGCACTTCCAATGTTCAGATAAAACATGTGTACTTAGAATTTATGTCTGCGATAGAGTGAATGATTGTCTTGACGGCGGAGATGAAAAGGGATGTTTTGATGTTACTGAAGAAATGATTGCTTTTAGTCTGAGAAATAGTAGCCTATATCTACCTTGTCCTTTACATCACAACTGTCAAAACAATTCAGATACATTGCATTCGCCTGTGAAATTACATGCTATATGTGATGGAATATTATCAGACAAGCTATCGTTGGATGAGACTATACTTTGTGGGAGGAGGGATATGGTACATATAGATTTATTAGAGTTAATTAGTATTGATGATCCTGACCATTTTGCAAAAAAAGAAAGATACCACTATGAAGATCACTTTGCAGCACTTGATCAAGAATATCATTTTCTGAATGCAAGGTTAGAACACAATGTATATAATGGGACGAGGCAGATAGAGAATCCTCAACCAGTCACTATGAAGCGATATGAGCTGCAGTGTGACCAGCCACAGAGAAAGAAAACTATCGATCGTATATGTAAAATTAATGCGCACAATAAGCAGTGTGCTTTTTCTGGAAGGCATGAGCTTTGTCAATTTGTGACTTGTCCTGGCATGTTCAAATGTCAAGACTTCTATTGTTTATCTATGTCCTCAGTTTGTGACGGACAGATTGATTGTCAATATGGAGAAGATGAGATGTCATGTTCTAACTTGACATGCCCTGGTTCTATGAAATGCAGGGGTGAAAATAGATGTGTCGGTTTAGAAGAAGTTTGCAATGGGAAAGTGGATTGTATATTTTCGTATGATGATGAAATTAGCTGCTACAAGTGTAGTGATAATTGTTTATGTGAAGGTTATATATTCCGCTGTGATGTATACAATACTCTAAACAATGAGCACTTCAGTGGTCTACCTTATGCTAAGGCTCTAGTATTGGAAGGTGTTCAAAATGAAATAATTATGGATTATTTCTACAAATCTGCTATAATATTTTTAAATGTATCATTTTGTGGAGTTCGACAAATCTCGATACAAACGATTTCCCATATTAAGCAACATTTGCTTTTTATTGATTTTAGTTACAACAAATTAAATGATATACACTTTCTCTCCATATATATATTCCGCAAACTTGTTGTCATTGACTTAAGCCACAATTTCATAACAGACATTTTTCTGACATACAGTTTAAAACACCTTCAAGTTGTTGATGTTGGTCACAATCCACTAATATATTTACATGTGGATGATAAATTAGGGTTTGTTAGTTTAATTTACATGAATAGTATCTCCCCTGATGTGAAATTAGACATATTAGCATCTGCTAATCCATATGCAGCTTTGGAAGTGATGGTAAGTGATTCCATTCTTTGTTGTATGTTAAATGAATTAAAATGTACATCTTCAACTCCTAAAAAACAATGTTATGGCATAATGGAAAGTATAGCATCAGAAGTTATGTTTTATGTCCTTGTTTTTCTGACAAGCGTTATGGTACTAGCGGTAATAATTAAACATGTTTTAGTATTTTCAAAAAGTAGAAGCAAATTATATTATAATATTTCGCAACTAAATTATATCACAGCTTCATTAATATCTGCTTTGTGTTTTCTAGCTTTAGCATCCGTAGATATAGCAAACATTCGTCAGTGGAAATGGAAAACAAATCCAATGTGCCTTTTAGTTAATGCTTTCATATCCATGTCATTGGCACCAATGTCTATATTTAAAATATTAGCTTTGTTGATAATACAGATGAAAATTATCTTCCCTTTTAAGCATCAGTGTCGCTGGCTGAAAGGTACTGGATTATGCTGTATTCTCACATGGTTATGTATGGTTGTTTTATATGGCATCAACATAATAGTGTCAAATCTGGGAAACAAAAGTCACACTTATGACAAATTATGTTCTATCAGTGATTGTCATACTCTTAATGTTGAAAGTATAATGGCTCATTTTGTTTGCTTTATAAATGTAATTTTCTTTCTTTGTTTTTTTATGACAATGTGTCTGACTTTAAATGTTTTGCAAAACAATATTAAGTCCTCTATGCTCACAACTAACATATCCCTATTCAAACTAGGTCTTAAAATAATTGTACACATTATAAGTGACGTCATTTACACTTCTTTTTTGTTGTTTGTTATAATTGTCAAGTATTCTGATATATACAGTGAAAAATTATGTTTTGCTGTTTTCATCTATATTTTGCCAAGCAACGTCATAGTTAGTCTAACTTTAATTTTGTTTCTGACATAGAAAAAATATTCGGCTGTTCTATGTTTAAGTTTTCGTACTTTTTTAACATAATAGCTTCATGTTCAGGTATGTTTTATTCAATGCCTACAAGCTATGTCAAGTCAAGTCAAGGCCTATGTAATGTATTCAATGTCCACAAGCTATGTCAAGTCAAAGGTGTATGACCAGCATCCTTTAATATATGTGAAATAAGCTGGGATGTTATTTCCTGCCCTTCATATTTTGGGTAGGTGTTGGCTGCACTCATTTCACAATAAATATTCTGAAACACATCAGATCACTCTAGAAATGGTTTTATTGTCTTCATTGACCCTCAAAATATGGGTATATTGTGCCGTTATCTGTTATATTGACAAAACTATTTTAAAAAAAATCGGTTATGGCAGCGCTTATTTGCATACCAAATTGTCTGAATTACATTAGATCACTCTGAAATAGTGATATTGTATTTTTTGACCCTCAGAACATTGGTGTAGAATTTGTTGTGTCGTTATCTGTGATATTAACAAAGCTAAAACTAAATATATATTTATCAGTAATGGTGGCGCTATTTTGTATACTAAATTTTCTAAAAAATATTTGATCACTCTAAAAATAATTTGATTGTCTTCTTTGCCCCTCAAATCATGGGTGTAGACACCCTTATTGTACCGTTATCTGTGATATTGACCAAGCTAAACACTAAATATACATTTCGGTAATGGCGGCACAAATGTGCATAACAATGGCATGTGAGAAATTGTTCCAGCTTGCTAACTGTTATTTTTCAAGCCAGATACACAAAAAAGAAGTAGGTTGTATTTCCGTGGGTGCATTGGAACCCTATTTTTCCACCAGACTAGACGTATAAAATAAATTACCGTATTTATTCTAATAAACACCTGGGGCGATATATGTCAAATAACAATATTATTATAGTTTAATTTCAATTACTGTCTAATAATACATCGTTGTCTGAGAATTGGAACGAGTATCGTAACTGTCAGCAGTAACAGCACGAGGCACAGTCGAGTGCTGTTACGCTTTGACCATTACTGTTTATTAAACAGATGAACAGCCATGACAGATAGGCTACATTATCTTTCAATTCTTGATGGTCTCCAAAAAAATGACTAATTATCTTGTGGCTCTATGATTGTCGTGCTTGCTATTTCTAATGATCTGTATAAGCCTATGATAGGCTTAGACTTGTAGATAGGCTAACACATGCGACCCAGTTGAGGTCTATGCCTATAGTCTAGAAACGGGGTCAGTCGAAGCCGGAAAGTTTAGAGGTTGATCTGTAGGACCATGTCAATTTCTGTCTAGACATTATGGGCCCATATAGGCCTACACATGTGTATGTGTTACAAGTGCACACCTGCACAACATGCCTACAAGTGGCGTACGTAGCGTCACTCTCACGGCCACGGCACCATCCAGATAGACTATTCTACAATCAACACCACTACACTTGAGCTCCATTTGAAACGTCGCTTAAGGCATTTATGATGAAATCTGTCGCCAAAATTTCTTAAACAGTGATTATGTCACAAGAAACAAGATTAAATAAACCATGAGTTAATTGTTTTAGTAGTCCTGAAATTATAGCATAAATAAACTAACTCTGAGAAGGAGGATTCCCTGTGCTATGTAGTTTTTGATAGGTTGGGCCTAGCCGTGTATTATTAATTAATAATACATGGTCACGTGATTAAACCAATAATTGCATGATGATAAGCTGCCCTAAGCTTGATAACACTTTAGCTACGTTCATAATAAGTGATATTTACACGACCAGTGTAAAAACACATATGTTTAATAATATAGTTATATAGTTGTTGAATTGTGAAATGTGTTGAGTTGTGAAATAACGCATTGCCGCCTGGCAGCTGTCGAGTTGTTAAGATAGGTGAGATTCCATACTTAGCGCTTGCGATAGTGTTAAGCTGTGGAAGCTGTGAAACGCTGAGAGTTGGATCAGGAAATGTGTTTTGACATCTGTACCACTGTGGTTATCACAGTGAAACGCCAATTGTAATTAATTTTGTGTTTATTCAATTAATAAGCCTACAATAAAATACATCAGAGGTAACATAGTAAAATACAAGAACGCGAAGGAAATATACATCTTATGAAACTATACATGATACATGTTTCCCACACAAATAATGACATTTTTACTAGTATCTCAATTATTCTAACAACTAACAAATTAAGTCATTAAGAGAAATAACCACTTTAAACCGCCTTTGAATAATATAAATTAATCTGATAAACTAACTGTGGTGAGCTTACCAATACATTTTGTAGTGAACAAATCAAAGTTGTGGTGATGTCACCATAGATGGCATAGGCCTAGTTGTGGTAAACTTACTGGCTAACTTCTGGTGACCTGATACCAATTAAAATTATGACGTCCCTGTCTAAACCCATTACACTAATTCTAACTTTTAAAATATTCAATATAATTGTTGATGGAGAAATCGACGAAAAACATGCGCTACAGATTTTCCAAAATAATTGTGTCCTAAAATTTAGTAGCTTTATTCCTCAATAATATATTATATTATTAGTCATAGCCTAGGTTCCTTTAACATTTGCTCGATTCTTGGGCACTGCCCATTTAATATTATTGATATGCTCACTGACAGCATAAAACTGTCTCCTATAGTTTCCTGCTAATATCAGTCCATTATTTTAGAAGTGTGGTACTGTAATATACTTTAATTTCGCGAGTATGAATTTTCGCGCAAAACTGATTTTTGACCAGTTCGCGGTCTTTTAAATTTGCGGAAAAAAATATTTTTTGAAGTTGATTTTTTGGGCCTTGGGACATTAATTTGTTATCTCACAGTAACGACTGCCGTCACCCTTACCGACTAGTAATCACTATGACGCAACATCGTAGGTACACATAACGGTATGATCACCAAATAACTGGAGGGGGCTGACCCACCATTGAGGCTAATCCCCTTTACACAGCACGGCTCATTAACCCTATCAATCCAACAGGTTATTGTTTAATTTATTATTATCTCGCTGCTTATGTGTCGTTGACTTTCAATGACATATGTCTATATATTTTAGGCTTTAATTTTTTTTAGAGCTCATCGTATCTGTTTGATTGGGAGAATGTCAAAAGAAACTATATGTGCACAAATTTGTGAAAACAGACGGTTATAATTTTTTGTCATAATAAAAATATATTTGACAGTTTTCATTCAGTCATTGTTATTCAGTGATTTAAATATCAATCCTAGGACTTAAACTAGTGGTGAACAATATTTGGCGGGAATATACATTTGCGCTCACGGTCCTTGCGCGAAATGCGCGAAAATTAATTCCATGCGAAATAAAAGTATATTACACTATATTGAAATTTGTTGATTTGATTGCATATAAAACACTGATTGTTATGTTTGAGGTGAAAAATAATGTATTGCAAATACCTAAGGGAATACAATCATTATTCACAATCAATTCCGATTCATACAATACAAGACAAAGTGGTAAATTTTGAAATTGATGACAGTGAGTATAAATGGGGTTAAAGATTCATACAGCTGCGAAATGGGCATGCGTGGGACAATCAATTTGTGTAGGCCTACAGTAGCCTATGCAGTACATGCTGACGGCAATAATATCAGCGGCTGAGCTGATTACAAGATACTACTCAAACGAGAAATTGGCCCAATGCTGTTTTAATGTTAGACCAACGTCTGCGACGTTGGCCTACAATAAACTAACGTTTGGTGAGTGTGTCATATGTAAGATGAGGGGCACCAAAGTTGATCTGGGGAAATGGCAAGCTGGCACGCCAGCAAACTGCCCTAACCAAACTCCGATCACTATCATTCAATTTGCCGTTTTGGCGACGTTAAGTGAATAACTTCCTTAACTCTTTCTCTCCTTCATTCTCTCTTTATTATTATAATAGTCTAGACATAAAAAATGTGCACACAACAGATGGACGCGGCGCCCCGGCCTCATGGCTGCCTCTGCGTCTTAAGCTGTGGAATTCCAGCAAACACAAGACATCCACCCAATATTGTGCCAGCGTCGTAGACTGTGGGCCATCATTGGTCCATCATTGGTCCAAGATTGGGTAGATGTGTCGTGTTCGCTGGGATTCCCTCAAAGCTAATATTACAACATACTGACTGCTCAGTGTCTTTTGCACATTCGTACAGGCCCTGGTCAGCGAGGGTGATATTATTACAACCAAGAACATTTGTAAATCCTATTTCTTAGATAAATATACAAATAATACTTGATTCAATCACATATTATGGATATACAAGATGAATGAGAAATTTAGTAGATCCATCATAAATTGATCGAGTCAATCAATGTCATATTGTTACTCAATGAACCTCAATGTAGCTTATAGGCCTACACACCCTACACACGGAAAAAGGGAAGTGAACTTAGTATAAGTTTTTGACTTCATTTCATTTCTTTTAAACAAAAAATTGTGCTAATATAATGTAAGGTGCCTTACTTTTATTTATATCTAATATCACTGCATAAGTTGATATTTGGTATTTTGTTTGAATAAACTATTTTGATTTGATTTGATTCATGTCATTTGCAATAATTATTTAGTTGCATGATACCACAAAAAATTATTTCTCATTTCAAAACCGTAAAATCGGTTGCTGGATTTGTTCCAGGGCTATCGCGCCCGTGTTTTATCATCTTCATGTAAACAAGTTCTGAAAGCGGCTGATTATCAGTCATGTTGAAGATTAATAATTAACGTTAACTAGCTCTAGATACGCCTTTTTCTACTTGAATACATTCTACAAGACTAAGATATACATACTTTTTATGTTTACAAATAAAACACAACGAAAGGTCAGAATGAAGTCTTAAACTTAACTCCTAAAAGTAAAAAGAGAGATTGTTTTTTCGGTATGCGTACAGCTATACTCGCCGTCAAATTAAAAACGAAGTGACTCGCACGCCGGCATACCGGTGTGCTAGATAATAGACTAGTGCGCCGGCATACCGGCGTGCAAGTGTATAGCGGTATATATCTAGAACGCCGGTATGCCGTGCCGGCGGCCGGAACAACGTACATGAACTGCATTCATACACGAAGCAGTTACAACTTTCCAGTATCGCACCGGGTCTTTATGAATACCGAAAACAACCCATAACAACAAAACTACCGAAAACAACCGAAAACAACCTGAAAATACCGAAAACAACTTCATTTTTTCATCTTAAGACTGTGTTTATAGTTCCCCAATACATATGTGCAAATATATAATAATCTTTTATACCTGTAATAGGCTGTATATAGCCTAAATATGTTGTTTTCGATTATTTTGCCGTTGTTTTCGGTATTCATAACCCGTAGGCGTAGCGAAAACAGCATCGAGACTGCGGCTGTCACTGTTACAGTGCAAGGCCCCTACGATGTACGGCAAGCGCCAGTTGTTTTCGGTATTCATGGCTCGTTATCGTAGCAAGTGTAAGGCATACGGCAGCAGTTATTATCAAAGTTATAAATCAGCTTATACCGCTATTTACTAATATGTGATTGTCAATTATTTATATTACAAATGATATATTAAAGGATGAAATGTCAACACAGCCGGCATTCATAACCCGTCGCCGTAGACGTTGTAGAGGAAAGGACATATGCCTACATGTCAGACTATTTCTTACACAACCAACGCGACGCTATAACTTATTATCATACAATATATTACTATTTTAAGTATTACAGGCCTGTAGCGATGTTATTATTATAGGCTTCATGTACGTTGTAGGTATGTCCAAGTATTGGAGATAAACTTGATGGAAGAAATGTATGCCTATACAAGAATGCAAACACAACCGTGGAGAAGTTGTTTTCGGCATTCATAACGTGAAAAAAACCTAGATGGCAGCCCAGCAAACATGAGGCAGGCCAACAATAACCCGACACTGGGCCAATGTCTCATGGTCATTAACCATTATTACTTTTTACCGACTTGAAGTTGTTTCTCGCTACCGCGACCCGCGATTTAAATTGCTGAGAGTTGTTTAGTTTGAGGTGAAACATTTGCTAATAAAACAGATTAAAATATGACTATGGTCAAGAAATTATGATTGTGTGTTTGTTTGTTCAGCACTCACGTAATAAATGGCACCTTCTCGGCCCACGAGGTAGATTAATGCCCATGTAAATTCCCGCTACCGCAAAGCTCTTTATCAAACAAAAATAGGAACAACACAATATAATTATGTAGGCCTACATGTTTTTATTATTGGTAAATGCAAGACATTCGTATATAAACATACATAGGCCTAATCGTTTGACATTAGAATTAGTTTCCGTTACGATATATCGTAACAGAGATTAATTGTGTTTGGTCAAATTAATTTCTTCTTCTTCTTCTTATAATGATCTACTCTGCATGTAATGTGTGACTAGGTATCCGTCACTAGTAGGTGTTTGCTAGTACACATAAAGTGTGATTTATATGGTGGTAAGGCGTGAACGGGTTAACAGGATTACGCTAGTAGGTGTGATTAAAATATTGATTGATCCGCGGCCGGGTGTTTATCTGGTAGTAACGGTGTTAGCTGTTGAATCAACACGTTTAAACGTCTATTTCGTTTGATGTTAATTCGGGTTATGAGCTATGGAAATCAGAATTAAAATGCTTAAATATAATATTTTACCAATACAAATATCAAAGTAAGAATGTTTAGAGTACAATATATAACATTCATCGTAATCAAAAGTGTTGGGTCAGATATTTAATTGCTTCTCTTTAATAAGTGTACGGTAGCGTCCAAGTATTGCAATATTGGGTGATAATGTGCAATTTATCCCAGATATACAATGTACGTTACTACACTAGCAATATTGTATTATTTAATACAATGTCCATTACGTCCATATGTATAGTTATGTTCGCTTGATGATATAATAAATGTATGTATTTTCTATACCATATCCAATAGGTATATTTTGAAGATTGACTTATATTATCTTAATGCGTTCTGTTGTCACGTGGTGGCCTGATAACAATCGCTTTATGTTTGTAGTTTAAAATATAATAATCATTTGACTGATGCGACTGGATGAATAATATTATACCGTACCTTACATGTATTTAATTGGAGTGATATACTGATGTATAAGTCAATAAGACATAGACACCACCGTATGAAACACTCTCCGTATAAAGAAATTAAATATAACAAATGAAATTACGGGATTAGCATAACGCTTGCATATTTTAATTTATAATATTCTTCAGCTTAGATAGCTAGACACGGATAAATAAGTAATAATAGATATTATTATAATTAGCCATTCTTTTTGTACATATTTTAATCGTTGTTTTATTGCAAGTGTACAAAGAGGGCCCATTGCGTCGTCACCCCCCACTCCCCCCCCCCTCCTACAGCGGTGGTGACAGTACGGGAGTTGTCGTCAGTCACACTTCGTTCGCTGGAGCAGTTCTAATCATTTGTCATCAGGGAAAAAACACACTTTACAAATATAATTATTTACTACTTTCTCAGAGAAACAGTAATACGTTTTATAATAATTTATCATTCTTCTAGTTGTAAAACTGTAAGCTAGATTTATGTGGTACCGGTAGCGTTGGTTGTTTTCGCTATTTACATTACGTTACTTACCATGTAGTGGTGAAGATATGAATACCGAAAACAACATACTTCACATCTTTGCTAGGGAAAACAAAACACACTTCAAATATAATTATTTACTACTTTCTCATTGAAACAGTATTTTACATTTTATAAAAATTTATCATTCTTATAGTTTTAAAACTGTATGCTAGATTTCTGTGTTACCGGTTGTTTTCGCTATTTAAGCGTTCAGCGCACTCTGGCTGTCCCCAGACCTGCGCACTCTGGCTGTCCAATTCACTCTGACATCATATTGCCAAATACAGACATAAGCCTATAATATATGCTTTCACGGTACCGAAAACAAGATATTATGATTATGATACAGTAATAAGAAATTGATTAACAAACAATACAGCAACAATATCGATATAACAATTAATATATACTAGTCTAGTATCGAAGCTACGGCAACGAGCTATACCGAAAACAACTCAACTGGCGCTTGCCGTACATCGTAGTGGCCTTGCACTGTAACAGTGACATTCACAGTCTCGATGCTGTTTTCGCTACGCCTACGGGTTATGAATACCGAAAACAACGGCAAAATAATCGAAAACAACATATTTAGGCTATATACAGCCTATTACAGGTATAAAATATTATTATATATTTGCACATATGTATTGGGGAACTATACACACAGTCTTAAGATGAAAAAATGAAGTTGTTTTCGGTATTTTCAGGTTGTTTTCGGTTGTTTTCGGTAGTTTTGTTGTTATCGGTTGTTTTCGGTATTCATAAAGACCGTATCGCACCTCACCAACCTGCAAGAAATGTCATCACTCAGCTGAGTTGTTAATACCCTACATCCTAAACATGCTAAAGCTGGGTGTTAGATCCACTGTTGAAGTATTTTGCGTTTTATTTGGTGTTTTATCTACTGTTGGGGTTGATTGCGTTTCATGTGGTGTTTTATCAGCCAACTGTTGTAGTTAATTGCATTTTAGATCGTCTTTCATCATTAGTAGGTGTTTCATGTAATCTTGCCA
The DNA here is from genome assembly GCA_964017125.1 of Flabesymbios commensalis. Classification (NCBI taxonomy): domain Eukaryota; kingdom Metazoa; phylum Annelida; class Polychaeta; order Terebellida; family Flabelligeridae; genus Flabesymbios; species Flabesymbios commensalis. The sequence continues at coordinate 2,187,555 of OZ024916.1, forward strand.
ATTGCATTTCACCTATGCCTACAATTAAATACACTGGATATTTTTGAAATATATAGGGGGCCTATATCGGCAACTTGCATATATTCTCATAGTCATACACACAGTCATACACACAGTTAACATTGTAACGACTAGGTAATTTGTCTATAGTTTAACTGATTAAGTACCGTGTTCCGGCCGCCGGCACGGCATACCGGCGTTCTAGATATATACCGCTATACACTTGCACGCCGGTATGCCGGCGCACTAGTCTATTATCTAGCACGCCGGCATAGTCACTTCGAATTAAACATGATCAACCAGGATCGCATGATTTTCGGCGATTTCCCCGTCAATTTTGAACCGATTCCCTTGAAATTTTGCAGAGGCCATTTTCTATTAAAATCCTAACAGGTGTAAAAAATTCGCAAAATAATTTTCAATATTTCAAAAGTTAGACCATTTGCCATGTAATAAAATTCCAAAATTAGTTTAATGGGTTTAAAGAGGAACGTCGTAATTTCAATTTATTACATGTCAAATGGTCTAACTTTTGAAATACGCTTTATAATTTTACGAAATTTTCAGGGCTGTTAGGATTTAAATAGAAAATAGCATTTGCAAAATTTTAAGAAAATCAGTGTAGAATTGACGGAGAAATCGCCGAAAATCATGCGATCCTGGTTAATTTGACGGCGAGTATACACCGTTCACGGCTACACTGTAGACTAATGTTACTGAGTACTGTCAGTGCTGAGTAGGCTAACTATTATACTAAAGAGTCTACTGACAGGTGACCCAGGCCAGGGGTCAGTCACACTGAGAATCTTAAAATTAAGATTATTTTAACTTTCTCTTATTTCCATTAGGAAAAAATAAAACTATCCTAACTTTTCTAATGGATATGAGAGAAAGTTAAGACGATCCTAATTTTAAGATTCTTTGAGACTGTCTTTGGTCTTTGTGGGATGGGCCCCAGGCCCAGCACTGTCTGAACCAATCTCTGGAAAACAGATATCATTGCTACTGGCCAACGTTTTTAATATTTTCCCATATTTGGCGACGCTGACTCAACAGTAAAACAACATTGTTCTATCTTGTCACACTAGAAAATTAAACCTTATAGGGCAAGAATGTTAAGATTGAAAATGTTTTCGAAGTGACTCGCACGCCGGCATCCCGTCGGTTAAAAAATAGACTGGTGCGCCGGCATACCAGCGTGCAAGTGTATAGCGGTATATATCTAGAAAGCCGGTATGCCGTGCCGGCGGCCGGAATACGGTACTTAACCTATAAACATAGAAGCAGGCTGCCTGGGCCTTCTGATTAATCGCAGGGATCATGATTACATCTTGTCACACTAGAAAATTAAACCTAATAGGGCAAGAATGTTAAGATTGAAAATGTTTTCGAAGTGACAAGCACGCCGGCATACCGGCGTGTTAAAAAATAGACTGGTGCGCCACCAGCGTGCAAGTGTATAGCCGTATATATCTAGAACTCCCGAACCTAATGAACTCCAGAACTGAATTCTGATGAATGCTGCCAACGAAATATCTCCCTTTCTTAAAATTATTTTCGACCAATCTCTACAGACGGGCAAATTACCAGATGACTGGGTAGAGGCTAATGTTGCCCCAGTCTTCAAAAAAGGGGATCGGCACTCTCCGGCAAACTACAGGCCGATATCCCTCACATGTGTTTGTGCCAAATTACTCGAACACATCATTTGTAAACAAATTATGTCCCATTTTTCGGAAAACAACATTTTAACACCTGTACAGCATGGCTTTCGATCAAAACACTCATGCGAAAGCCAGCTTTTGATTACAACTGATGAATTTATTCAAAATTTTGAAAGCAAGACACAAACAGATGTTGTTGTCTTGGATTTTAGTAAGGCCTTTGATGTTGTCCCCCACCAACGCCTCTTGTACAAACTTAACCACTATGGAATTCGGGGAGCAACTCTTAATTGGATTCAAAATTTTCTGACCAATAGAACCCAAAAAGTAGTAGTTGATGGCAGCTTTTCAGAATCAGCTCGCGTGAGGTCCGGTGTGCCCCAGGGTACTGTTCTCGGACCCCTACTCTTTTTGACCTATATTAATGTCTCCTCGCAGGTTTGTCTCTTTGCAGATGACTGCCTCCTGTATCGCCCGATAAAATGTCGAGCAGATCAGGAGCAGCTGCAGAGAGACCTATCTGCGTTACAGGACTGGGCAGATCGATGGGGGATGTGTTTCAACCCCTCGAAATGCTCGGTCCTGAGGGTGTCCAGGCCGAAATAAAAAACCTGGAATTTGAGTACACCCTTAAAGGCGAAACACTAGCGAACGTTTCATCAACACCATATCTTGGTGTTTGCCTTAGTGAGACCCTGGAATGGGAGGCCCACATTAACAAAATTACAAGTAAAGCGAATTCCACTCTGGGCTTCCTTCGGAGGAACCTGAAGGCATGTCCCCCTACACTAAGCCTATTTCTCCCTGGTCAGATCGTCTTTAGAATACTCTTCAGCAGTTTGGGACCCCTTTAGACAAAAAGATATTGATAAATTAGAAAAAATTCAAAGATCAGCAGCAAGATTTGTCACCCAAAATTATAGACAAACAGCCAGTGTGACATTTCTCATCCAGAACCTGGGCTGGACTGACTTGAAAACAAGACGTAAAAATTCTAGACTTGTAAGCATGTTCAAAATTTTAACTGAGCTACGGTAGTCGAAATTCCTATCAATGACCGTTTAATCCCAGCGGACAGAAGAACACGTGGTGGGCACAATCAGGCTTATTATAAACATCTTAGAGCTGACACCACACTGGGACAAAATTCTTTTTGGCATCGAACTATCCCTGATTGAAATTCTCTTCCGGCAGCTGCCATAGAATCAAAAACTGTGGCAGCGTTCAAGAGTCAACTGGTTGACTAAATCCACCAGCCCTTTCCCCCCTCCAGCCTGATACTCCAAATAGGAGGTGCTGCTGGGTAACATTTCAAAATTCAAAGAAAGCCAGTATGCCGTGCCGGCGGCCGGAATACGGTACTTAACCTATAAACATAGAAAAGGCTGCCTGGGCCTTCTGATTATTCGCAGGGATCATGATTACAATGTGAACTGTGTGTATGAGGATATAATGCAAGCTGCCCATATAGGCCCCCTAGGCCTTTTATTTTGGATGGATTGAGTGATATGTTTGTTAAAGACGCCTTTCCGCTGTATTTTGACAATGTATGAAAGTTACATAACGTGATTGCAGTGTAGACTATAACGGTAAGCCCCTATATTTATAGAACGGCGGTATGCCGTGCCGGTGGCCTGAACCCTGCACTTAACCTATAGATTTTAGACAGGAGTAACAGAGGTAAAAACTTGATAATCATTTCATTCATTTCCTTTGAAAAGTATTTGAAAATAAAAAACTAAAATATTTGAAATCTGTCCATCACACTTGTTACACTTATCGTCCAGTTTTTCTGCCAATAAATAATTTTGAAGCTATGCATATGTACATGTTAAACAGTTGTAACTGCTTCCTGTATGAATGCAGTTCATGTACCGTGTTCTGGCCGCCGGCACGGCATACCGGCGTGCTAGATATATACTGCTATACACTTGCACGCCGGCGCACCAGTCTATTATCTAGAGTCACTTTGAATTGTTTTTTTGTAGTTGTTGACTTGTTCGTATAACATTTAAAATCAATTAATTTGAGTCTGTAAAGCAGTCACTCCTGAAATTGGATATGTTGTAATGAGTCATGAGTGTGAACAAACTAGTCTACTACGTCTACAGTCATTAAAATTCACTTCCGACCGAATCTAGTAATAAATGCGAAGGTCCAATAAACAATGAAATTGGCCTGCTCTCATGTCCGGTAATATCTGAGAGTTTCTTGTCATCTCTTATTTTAGTATTCTGATAATCATGTGTGAGGTCGGGGTTACTGGACCTAATGTCTAGTAAAAATACTGATGAGTTTAAAAGACTGTTAATACTAGTAAGCAATTAGTCGCTCCCAAGATCTCATCGTCTCTCAACTCTCTGATATAAACCGCATCGCCTACTCTAATTGAAAGTAAATTTTGGTTGATTACACTTGATAGCTTTTGAGTTTCTTTCATCTTTTATATGGATATAATATTATAAATACTATGATTATTCGATATAGCACCAACCGTGTGGTATAAGTTATACATGTATGTGGACTACATATACTTATGGTAATATTTTCTCTTGCAGGAGAAACCAATCACCTTTTGAGTATAGTAAGGGCAACAACAATTAATCATAATGGGATTACGCTTTCGTAGCAAGCAGTTTGATGACATCCTACTGTCTCATCGTGTCCTAAGTCGTAAAGTTAGTAAATTACCATTGGCAGGTAGAGTGCTCATCGGCTTATCATTTGGTTTATCTTTCCTCTTTTATGGTTCTATTGCATACACTGTGTTTAAAAACGACCTAAAAGATGATAACGTTTTAGAATTACAGACATGCCCTGCTTGCTATGGAAAAAGCATGTGTTCCAATCTGAAAAGAGGTGACATTAACTTTGAGGGGTGGTCAAAACTCAGATTTCTGGACTATGTTAATGTGAAAAATGTTCATTTTGGTTATCAATCTGATAGAAAAGTTATTTTGAAAAAATTAGCACACACCAGTGAGCTAGCAAAGTTTGATGATGAAATTTGCGAAAAAAGTGGTCAAAGAAAAGGTTGTGCTGTAGCTAATGCTATGGAAAGTGTGTTTAACAAGAAATCTGGGACTGGTTGGATGGTTAGTTACCTGACTGGTGTGTCAGACATGACACGGTGTCCAACTGAAAGACTTGTACTGAGAATACTGCATGAATTCAAGGAGAAGAATGATGCAGTGGATCTGTCAGCACAAGAGAAGATGTACATGATCACTGCTCTCACAGTCAATCCCGAGCCTATATTATTTCAGGTATTTTATCTATCTCACAAAGATATTCTAAGTAGAATTTATTTGAACAATGCTTCTAACAATTAAAATGTTAAAAAAAATTGCATTACCTAGTACAGTAGAACCTGCTATGAGCAGCCATTCTTATGAGCAGCCAACCTCCTATGGGAGGCCACTTTGTCATTCCCCAAAATGGTATTTTGTATAAAAATGAACCTCCTATGTGCAGCCACCTGCATTAGAAGGCCACTTTTCCTGTGTGTAAGGGTGGCTGCTCATAGTAAGCACTATTTTTAGGATTCTGTTATATGACTAACTCTATCTCTGCAGACATTTCCAAAAAGTAAAGGTTGGCCATTTCCAGAATACATTGGATCATGTGGTCGGTTTGCTATCATAGAAAATGGAGGAGAAACTCTTGGAAACTTCTATTCTGCACCGTGGCAAAAAAGGGTGAGAAAGATCATTTTAAAATAAAAAATATGATTTGTTGTGATTTAAGCCGACTTGACGCATATATGCACATGGTATATTTCAGACAGAATTTATAGGATAGAAAATAGTACGCTACATGACTACATGACAAAAAGGTTGTTCTAGTCCATCACAAGTTTAACCCTTTCAGTGCGGAGACCGTCTTTATACGTCAGAATATGACGTCTGTTGACGTCAGATTCTGACGTATGAAGTCAGTCCCGCGCTGAAAGGGTTAAATCAGTGCATTATTAAATATACATTCTTACCCACTTGAAGCTGTGTCTCGCTACCAGGACCCACAGCTTCAAGTGGGTAGGAATTACTTAGGGCCTACATGATTTCAGTTTAAATAAAAGTAATATATATAGATCTAGCAAAATTAGTGTTCATTTTTCATTCAAATTTTTGAAAGACAAACAGACACTGGACACTTTGGAGGCTTAAATTTCTCAGCTTTTCTTCTCACACACCTTGAGGTGTCATTTACTCCCCAGATTCTCAAGGCCACTATATTTTTTCTCCGTTTCAGATGAGAAAAAATCTAATGAGGGAGGGAGGAAATAAAATTCTGAGAAAAAAACAACTTTGGACCTATTTCTGAAAAAGTTAATTAGGCCGACAAAATAAAAAACCTTGTACCCAATTTTTAAAAAGTTAATGCAGATAACGGAAGAAATGAACAAAATCAAAACATAGCTGAAGCAATGTTTTTTATCTCCCTGACCATAAAAGCGCTGAATATTTTTAATACAAACCATGGAGACCAAATGGTTTCATTTAATTCTAAATCACCATAAATGTCTTAGTTAGCTCTACCCGATTCATTGGAATACATGTACCTATGTAATAGATCTACGAGCATTATAAATATTTTTACCCTTACAAAACGGAGATTGACTTTAGACATCAGAATCTGAAGTCCACAGACGTCAGATTCTGACGACTAAACTTGATCCCCGTGCTCTAAGGGTTAAATGAACTGTTTTTTAGGAAATAAACATGTTTAATGTGTGCACTGAGCAGATAAACAAAAATGGATTATACCTTCATTTATCTAAGTACTTCTATTCAAAATATGGCGAGTGGTTAAGGTGCTTAACCCTTTTAGCACGGTGACCGTCTTCAGACGTTAGAAACAGACGTCTAAGTTGACCCCCGCACTGAGAGAATTAAATGCCCGTGGAAAGAGCTAACTAAGACGTTTATGATGATATTAAATTGAAAAAAAACACCTTTGGTCTTGATAGTTTATACAAAAATTGTAAGAGTTGAAGGGTAAAGTGGAGCATGATCACGTTAGCACTCCTCAATACTCCTGACTCGACTGCAAGGAGTGCAATTGACAGTGCTTTTGGCATTCACCAAAAAGCACCTTTTGAAGCTTTCATAGATAGAAAAACCTATCCCACATTTTTACCAGGAGGGTATTTCACAGTTAATTCCCTACAAGCAGTAGGTAGTTTTCATTAAACCTTTCAAGCCTGAATTTAAAATTGTCATCTCCTTCCACTACAAGCTGTCAATTGCTGTCGCAATTCTCGACTTGTAGTGAATGAAGAGGGTGACAAATGAACAAAATATATTTCTATTATTATCTGATTATAACAGTTCTTCAAAAATTGTCATTCTAAAACCCCTAGAATTTAGGAAATTGGGTCATTTTTCATAGATGCGAACTGATGCTTTAATGCATCGTGAGGGTTGAAAGGGTTTACGGCAGCAATTCACATCTCAATATATCTTACCCTTTCAGAACAGGGACCAACTTTAGATGTCAGAATCTGATATCTTTAACCCTTGAAGCGCTGAATTAATTTATAAAAAAACATGGTGAACAAAGGTTTTTTTTCAATTTGAAATCATCATAAATGTCTTAGTTAGCTTTTTCCGATTTATTTGAATACCTATGTTATGGGTCTACGGTCATAAGAAATAGTTCTACTCTTACAGTGCTGGGATAGACTTTAGTCGTCTACAGACGTCAGATTCAGATGACTAAAGTCGATCCCCGCGCAGTAAGGGTTAAGGTCGATCCCCGCACTGAAATAATTAAAAAATTATAATGGCTGTAGACCCATAACATAGGTATTCAAATGAGCTAACTAAGACTTTTATGATGGTTTTAAAATTGAAAAAAAAACACTTTGGTTTCCATGGCTCATACAAAAATATTTGAGCATTGTAAGGGTTATAGGTAATTTTTTTTATACAGTTGTGTATCCAGAACCTCTAGTTAAGGGGGACGGAACAGGCTTTTCAGGTCCTTCACACCAATAAAAATTTTGGGAGAGTGTGAGAATACATAAGAATTTGTTTGTTTTGCTGACTATATGTGTTTGGTCGTCTTTTGCAGGTAGATTTAGCATTACAAATCCTTCAGATAGCAGAGAAGTTCACAGATAACCAGTTGGGGTATGGTCTTTACTGGACAGATCTAGACTATCATAACCTGGCGGTAAACGACAAAGGTCGAGTGTCTGTAATTGACGGAGAAAATATTATTGTGGTGGACACATGGCAAATTAAGAAAGGTATGTCGAGTCTGATAAATTCTATACCCAGTAGTTCTGTAGCAGCTGGGGGGCAGCATTGACCTTAACTGTTGAAGCAAGCTGTTAAAGCAATGACAATGGTCATTTTTAATCCATTTTATCAGCAGATCAATTCACAGTTATTGGAAATGAAATGAGTATTTAAACAACAAGATTTGCAAATATTCGGCCTCAAATTTAACAATTCTGAATAATTTTCACTCATGTGGAAGTTGTGGGTCCCCGTAGCTAGACATAACTTCAAGTGGGTGAAAATTTAAGTTATTTAATTTAGCGCTTTAACTCTTTCAGCGTGGGGACCGTCTATATATGTCAGAATATGACATCTTTAGACTGGAGATTGCACTGAAAAAATGTTAAAAAATCATAATGGCCATAAACCCATAACATGTAGGTATTCAAAGAAAGTGCAAAGATCTAACTGAGATATTTATGGTGATTTCAGATTGAAAAAACTTTTTTATCATTTTCAGTGGCATTTTATTGCATTTTAAACTGAGTCCCAGCAGCACAGCAGTTAACCCTTGGAGGTCGCAGCTAATAAATTAACATTTTCAGTCACTTGAATTTGTGTCCCACTATCGCTATCCACAACTTCAAGTGACGAAAAATTGTCCACAACTTCAAGTGACAAAAAAATTGTTGAATATGCTAAATTTAAGTCTAAATTTATATGATTACGTGTATTGTTAATTTGATACATATTTAGTTTGTAAAAGCTGGCTATACAAGGCCATTAAGCAAAAGAAAACAATAGGACCCAGTGCTCTAAGAGTTAACATTGACCCAACATTGAAAGAATGCTGGGTCAATGTCCGCTGTTTTCTAGGATGATACTAATAATTTAGTTTATCTTACTTTCACTATGATTATGTTTTTCAGACAAAAAGCCGGGATTTGACACACCAGTTTACAGTAGTTTTGACACGTGTAAGGATGGTCAGGGTACCTGTCTATCTTTCTCCCCCGAGGAGTTATGTGAGCATCACACCTCAGATCATAATTACTACGCAGCATGCAGGAATTTATTGTCAAGCTACGCCGATGATTATGGCAAACCAGGAGGTCTGCTACACGATCTGCCTGAGGATATCAATAAAAAGTATCATCTGTATGAACTCCTCAACAGATGTGCAAAACCAGCAAGACAGGCTGAAAGATTAGAAATTAAAGATGATTTGATTAAAAACCTGAACGCTTTAGTTGCTGAAATCAATTCAGGCACATATTAACTTAAATTATCCAGAACTTGTGTCTCATTCTACCATCGATCATTATATGTAAAATTTGAACAGTTTGAGTTTTGTAATATAAGTTCTTACTATTTTCTGAAAAGAAATCATTAACCTTTTCACTACCATACATGACGGAAATTTCCGTCGTCATTTGTCAATGAACGTAACCATAAAATGACACACATTTTCGTCAAATATATACTACATTTATGTATTTTTCGTCATTTGAAGCTGGAAATTGCGTTAGCAATTCCACCTTCAAATGACGAAAAATAGAACTCATACACCAGTATATCTGGATCCTGGCATGCACCCCGGCCTGGAAGTCAAAGGGTTAACATGATTTCACAACTATTTTTTTTTACTGAACATAATTACATAGATTTATAGTTATGGATTTTGAAAGCATTAATGATTATTATAAAAAAATTCTAATTTTTTTTATAGTTCTGTAGGACAAATAGATTTACTTCTGTAGATAGTATCTGTGCAATAGAGACGGTACATACAATTCAAATGCACAGTTACTACTTGGGAAAAAAGTAGTAGATTTATATTGCAGGCCTATGTACACTGACAAAGAAAGTATAGATGTAGATGTATATTAACATAATGGTAGCGCAAATATCATTTGAAGTAGAAAATATACATTGTGTGTTGCTCAATAATATAAATGCGGAATAGCTGTATGAGTGAATATTTTTATATCACTGTAAATTATTATTGTTATTGTACATATTAGTAAATGATATGTGTAATTGTAAAATAATTATTTTTATATTATTTTCAAATGTTAATATACTGTTTCACTTTATACAAAGTGTGAATGAATACATTATAATATTATAGATCTCCAATGTATGATTAAGTAACATGACCTTGGATAGGGTAGTATTTTCTATTGATAAGAGTGATGCACCAGTAAGTATATATCTTGATATCTTGTTTTGATTAATGATATATTTTTTATTTGTGTTTCTATTTCTCATTCAAAAGTATTTTTGTCGTATAAAGCTGGAATTACTAACGCAATTGCAGCTTCGAAAAAAATTGAATTATTTGATTAATTAAGCATAATTATCCAATATGGCCTGGCACCACAGGCGGTTTAAAATATGTCCTGTGGTGTTGAATTTAACCCTATCTCGCTATTCATTTATTTCAATTTTCACCCACTTGAATTTGTGTCACGATCCACAACTTAAAGTGGTTGAAAATTATTCAGATTTATTTCATTTGAAAAAAAACGTTGCTAATTTTTATGTTTTTAACACTTATTTCACTCCTAATACCATTAATTATATCGGCAAATAGAACAAATTAAAAACGACTATAGTCGAGATCATATGGTTATATAATTAAATGTGACAAACAAACTAGTCAACATTCCACTCGTAACCTACTATAGTGCATTCTGCCATGTCATATATTTTATAGTCAACTAAATTATCTTTACCTGTTGGCATCCAAGCCCACACAAGACTTTTGCCCGATGTTGGTTCAATGCTTGGCAGCGTCGCAGATGGTGCACCAACATTAAAACACCATTGGGTGGAAGTCTCGTGTTTGCCGAGATGGATGAAAGGGTCGAGTTAGTTATTTCTTTTTTTTTCTTACTTTAGTAGATTCCAAGGTGCTGATATCAGTTGTGATATAATATTATAATTGTGATATCATTGATTGTTAAAAATACGATTTGTGTAGAATCTATTTCAATTTACATATTTATAGGCTTGATTCTTTGTGTGTGATGATATATATATATATATATAGAACATTCATATGTGATAATCAATAAAATATGTTTACCACATCAGTGAAATATCCTTACATTGTGTATATGATCCGTCAGTTTGTTCACCACAATATCAGGGTAAATGCACAGTGAAAGGGGAAATATTGGAGAAGAAATATAATCATGACAATTAAACATATTATACTTCATGTCGTTTGAATGTGTGCTTATTTATTAGAAAATGTATCAATAACAGCAACAGAATGCACTCAGTGGCGGATCCGGAAAGGTAGTGCAAGGGACAGCCCCTTATTGTCTGCAAAATAGTTTTTAAAAGTCCGCTTAATAGGGGCCTAAGCCCACATTTCGTGGAGGCAGCCGCCAATCACCCATCACCCCTTTTTTCAGATCCTGGATCTGCCCCTGCTTAGCAAAGTGTCTTCTGTTCTACTGTGGAAGTTTTTATGAGGTTGTGTCCCGTTATAAGGAAGAAGAAGTGTATATAATAAACAAATTTACAATTTTAGACATTTTTCTTGAGGGATGAGTATCTTGCCTTCGACATGAGATGAACATAATTAGGATCCACCACTGTGATATAGTCATGGGGCTGATTCCGGGAACTAAATCTAAATCCAGAGTTTGCTCAGCCCCCTCAGAGAACATATTTTTTTATCTTTATTTGCTATGTATGTAACTAGTGACTAGTTCACCAGGGCACTATGACCGACTGCAGGGGCCAGTTTCTGTATCGTACTTAAGTAAAAAGTGTTAATTTTGTACTTAAGTATGTTACAGGAACTGGCCCCTGCGGCCGATTTCTATAACATACTAAAGTAAAAAAAATTAAATGTTTACTTAAGTATGCTACGTAAACCAGCCCACTTCATTTTTTACTTAAGTACGTTACAGAAACCGGCCTCAAGGGCCGGTTTCTGTAACGTACTTAAGTACAAAGCTGACACTTTTTACTTAAGTACGATACAGAAACCGGCCCCAGGAAACGTCCTCAAAGGGTCTTTCAGACACATTTTGAAAGGGGTAATGTTTTTAAAATGATAGCTGGTGAACCAAAGAAACAAAATATACCATAAAACCTATGTTCTTCTAGGAGTAAAAGAAAATTTGGACGTTGAAATTTGTTCAACACAATGGGCCTTATTATAACTGATCAGCTGATAAGTGAACACTCACAAACTGAATGTCGCGATACAAAACAACCACAAAGACTAGATTTGCCCCGAGGGGCAAAGCTTGCGTCTCCACCCGCCCCACATAGATTTAGCAACCAAAATACATTAATTATAGAGAAATACACTACTGTCACAATTTTTTTATGTAAACCACGTAAAAATGAGATGTCAGAATCACACCAAAATCTAATCAACATATGTCAAGGGTAAGTTGCTTCCTAGGAACAAATCGGTGAAGCAGTTCAAGCTTTTGAGAGTAACATAACTGTGATTCGTCGGCCATCTTGAATTTTGTTGAAAAAAGAAAAACACTTTTCCTAACAACTTTCTCAGGGCCAGTGAGCATACCCAAAAGCATGATCCGTCAGTTTGTTCACCACAATATCAGGGTAAATGCACAGTGAAAGGGGAAATATTGGAGAAGAAATCTAATCATGACAATTAAACATATTATACTTCATGTCGTTTGCATGTGTGCTTATTTATTAGAAATTTGAGCTGTATAACTATATTACCAAATTTTCATATAGTCAAAATGAGCAAAACTGAAACATACGTTAAAATCCTAAAATATAAAAAAATATCAGTTTTTATTATCATAATCACACCAAAAATTAATGGGCACACGACCAGGGTAGGGTTCTTCCTCTGAACCAAGCATGAAACAAATCCATGAAGCAGTTCAAGCTCAAAAGAGTGACAAAGGAATTTACCGGCCATCTTGGATTTTGTTGAAGCTGAAAAACGCGAAAAAAATTTACTGGGCAAATTCTTTAAGGCCAATATGCATACTGCAATTATTTAGAAATAATCCCAGTAGGGTGTATAGCTAAATTACCAAATTTTGCTGATAGCCAAAATGAACAAAACATAAATATCCGCAAAAATTCTTAAACGAAAAAAAATCAAAGTTTTTATTATCAGAATCACACCAAAAACTAATCAGCACATGTGCAAGATAGGGTCTTTCCCTTGAAACCAAACATAAAACAAATCATTAAAGCGGTTCAAGCTCTAGAGAGGGACATAGGATTTTGCCGACCATCTTTGATTTTGTTGAAGAAGCTGAGAAACGCCAAAAAAATCACAGGGCAAATTTCCTATGGCCAATATACCAGAAATACTTAGAAATAATCCGCGTAGGGGTGTATGGCTATACAGTAGTCCCTCCAGATGCGACCCGCTTCAGATCCGACTTCTCCTACTATGCGACTTTTTTTCTGAGCACCAACCTGCTTTACACTGTTAAGCACCCCTTAAATGCGACTTCCCCTCTCCCACGACATGCGACCTTCAAATCATGGCACTACCTAGCGACCTCCCTCTAAAGATACGACTTTTTGAAATTAGCTGCTCAGTGGCACTGTCAGCCTGGCATGAGCTGCCGGTCTGAAGCTATTGCTTGTGTGTACATACCGTCGATTACAGCCCAGTAGATACGTATGCTAAGCCACCGTTGGCTTAAGGCTGGTACAGCGTCGTATGAAGTGGGCCAGCATTGACACAATCTTGGACAATAAACTGTGAAGATGTGTACTGGTAGCTCCAAATCACCGTACCAGATAGCAATATCCTTCTAAAGATACGACTGTTTGAAATTAGCTGTTCCCAGACTGTGTCACGTCTACAGATGTCTGGCAACCCTACACTGACAAGAGATGACTTTTTATAATAATGTTTCCAGCTGACTAAATGTATAACGCCTTTAATATTCTAGTCACATCGTTGGGAACGCATTATAGTGGCTGAAAAATGCTTTCCGGTGATATAACTATTTTCACTGTATCTTAAATACTTTTTCTGTTATTAATTTAAAACCATGTTTAAATGGTATTTCATTGTGGATATGTATTTTCATACGGTGCAGTTGACATCCAGTGCACCCTTGGCTTTACAAGGTGCATTACAACACTAATTAGCAGGGGACATCAACGGTGTCAGTGTGTCGGCTAGTTGTGATAAACATCCCACTTGAAATACCTAACTTTTTAAATTATGGTCGTACGGACATGTAATAAATATCAAGCTTATTCAACGCTGAAAATAATGATATAAATTAGATAATGATAGCTCCTAAACTCGCGAAGTTATTGATTTGGAAAATGAGGCAGGTCTAACAGTCATCATCATGGGGAATAGACGTTAATGCGGTACGCCGCCACGAGACGCCAAGCCCATGCCGCCATTGACGACGATGGCCCAGCATTATAACAATACTGCACCAACGTCTCGCGCCGACCATATTCACAACCACGTGCATTACGAGAGTGTATACACGTGAAGATAATATCTGTGCTAGTGTTGTCGGTATTGTCTGTTTAAGTCCACATCTTAGTCAACATAGAAGACGCCTGTCTCGCCTGTTTGCCATTGAATATTTCAATGAGAATTACAGTCTACATCCTGGCATCATCCATAACATTTGTTTTGAAATTTTTATTTGGTAATGTAATATTGATCACATATCGATGCACATATATATAATAAACAAGACCCAACTGTGTCTCCCTACCTGGCACGTTTATTAGGGATAATAGGGTACATTGTTTTAATGCTGTTTTAATGTATTACCAAATTTTTTATGATGACCAAAATGAGCAAAACTGAAATATCCGCTAAAATTATGAAACGTAAGTTTTTTATCATCAGAATCACACCAAAAGCTTTTCAGCTCACGGCCAGGGTAGGGTCTTTTTTTTAAACCAAACATGAAACAAATCCATGAAGCGGATCAAGCTCTAAGAGAGCAACATAGGATTTTGGTGGCCATCTTGGATTTTGTTAAAGAAACTGAAAAACGCAAACAAAATTTTATCAGGCAAATTTTTCAGTGAGAGCAGAAACAAAATGCGGCAATAAATCTCCACCACTATGTAGTGGATGGAGACTTAAAGATAGTCAGGTTCTAAACTCGCATGCGTGTAAGCCTTCAGCATACAGTACAGTGTGGTTGATGAAGTAACCTGATTATAAGACTGGATACTACTCCAAACAATACTCACCCAACGTTGTTTTAATGTTAGGCCAACGTCTGCGACGCTGGCCCAACATTGCACAAATGTACAATGTTTGAGAGAAAGTCCTCCTTCCCAGCAAACACAAAACATTTGTATAACATTTATACAACGTCGGCCCAACGTCTTCGACGTTGGTCCAACATTGTACAAAGTCATACAAATGTGTTGTGTTCACAGGGTATCGGTACACGTATGGGGTCAACCTGTTTCGAAATACTCACAGTAATACAGTCAGTTTGTTTGCAAAGCAAGGCCCAGCTAAGATCCAGGACAAAGGGCTTTGAGATTCGATGGAATTGTTACTCATAGATGTCGCTCAAGTATATATGAACTTGCTGTGATTTGAGAACTTGCTCTTAATGAGGCTTTGGGTATGAAACGCATATTTAGTATTATTATGGAATAGGGCCTTGGCCTACCCACGGGCACTATTGCCTTCTGTGGGACCCTTGTCCCGCGAATTTTGACAGTTGACTACACCTTTAATAAAGATAACTTTGAATAAGACATAATTGATGAAAAAGCAGAATTTTTTTAATAGATGAATAAGATTTATTTACAAATCCTAGTACAAACAGCTGTACAAAGCATTCACTTTCCACAGTGTACACAAGCAACCTCAGCAGCTACAACATGGCAAGTACATGATTCCCGACAAACAAACAGACAATCGCCCAATGTTGACTGGCTATCGCAGGGTTAGTATATGCCAATCACAAAATTCAAGGACTTTTCAAAGCACTTTTTTCAAGGACCAATTCAACATTACTATGAGTAAAGAATAATTTTATAGTGTCTCAGCAATATACTGTAGAATTTTATAGTGTCTCAGCAATATACTGTAGATATGGTAACATTCGCAAGGTTTTAATTTTCGAGAGGAGAAATTCCTGAATTTAATAATCTCGCGAAAATTTATTATTATAATAGCGCTACTATACTCGAAATTGATAATTCGCAAATTCTGGTCTTCACAAAAATTCACAAGATCACAAATTCCGCAAACACGCAAAATTCACATGATCTACTGTACAGTAAAACGTGCTATGAGCAGCCACCCTTGTGACACATGAAAAGTGGCCTTTTAAGGCAGGTGGCTGCTCATAGGAGGTTCATTTGTATAGGAAATGTCAATGACCAAGTGGCCTCTCATAGGAGGTTGGCTGTTCATAAAGAGTGGCTGCTCATAGCAGGCTCTACTGTACTTTGAAAGTGTTCAAGCCCTGTACGAACCCTGCCAGCTCTTGGTTGTGGACCAGCATCATAGATGGTAGCTCGATATCAAATCAACATCAGGTCAAAGTCTGCATTCTTGCTGGATGTGATTGGAAATGAAAGCTATTCAAAACGATGGATTTAAAAGAAACACCACTCAATGATAGGTTTATTATTGTTATCTAAACAAACTGGAGTCACTGACATTGATGGCTACAAATCTGTGAGTAGTGGATATTTTATATTTGGACCATCCATCTCGATAGCTTTAATGTATGCTGCCATGCAAAGCTAAAAGGCAGTATCTGCTCACTTCACAAGTAAGCATATACTGCCTTTTGCTTTTTCAGAGCAGTATGGCATCATTCTATGGCAGAGTCATCCTCCACTGTTACAACAATTCTTACCCTTTAGTAATAAATAATCATCGAAGAAAAACAAATCATAGATTATATTAGTATATCAGAATTATTTCATCAATGTGGAACTGTGTTGCAATTAAAACAACTTATTTCTGTATGTGTTCATTGCCGTCCAGTTGCAAATATAATTGAAGGCACAGCCTATAGTCGGAATATTATCAACGTGGTGGAAATGCATTACTACACTCAAGTAAATATCGCACAAAATTTACGTTTTATCTCACATGGTAATGAATACGGTAACTTTATGAATCAATCAAGTGGCCACACGTATAAATTATTTAGATATCCCTGATAAAAATTGTTTTTAACTTGAAAAATTTGACTTACTATAATAACACACTCACATTTTACAAAATTTGCAAGAATTAATGGCACGACATTCAACTGTTGTGTAAGTTGCATCAAAACTGAAAATACAACCCCCTAAACCTTAGAGCACTGAGCTGAGAAATTTAGATTTTCAGCCACTCGAAGTTGTGTCTCGCTACCGCGATCCATAACTTCGAGTTACTTCAACTTCAAATTTGTCTTATTTGTGAAAATTAAATCCCAACATCTATCAATGTTTCAAGATTGAAGGCATATTTTATTTTCATCAACTGGTTAGGTGCTAATAAAGAATATCTACTGTAATGACATCAGTGCTCTAAGGGTTAAACACAGAATGTCTACTGTAGTTGACATCATTACTCTAAGGGTTAACCCTTACATTACCGAAATTCTGTGATACATACTCTGGGGACTTCACTATATCCAACCCTTTCAGTACGGGATAGACTTTTAGGTCAGATTCTGACGTCAAAAGTTGATCGCTGCAATGAAAGGGTATTGAGGTATTGTGTTACATTTGGAAAAAAATCACATGGCATTAGTTTCAAATTAATATTGTGAAATCATTTTTCATGTTCCAGGCAGAACTTTTCAAATTCTATTTGGACTGTTCCATGATTTTGCATGCACTTTTTCACATGGTCCTTGGGACACTAACCCCCACAGAGTATGGTTAAAATCAATACTCGTCATAACAAGACACGGCGGACCATTATCAGACATGGGTCCTTCATTTTGTATTCTCCACAAAAATCTTTTTGACAAACACGAGTCATATTCATCACAGTCAATCGTATCGTGGTTAGTGTAAGTAAATTTAATAATTAGTTCTCGTTCAGTATTTATTCTTCTTGTGTTTATGTCGATGTCGAGGCGGGGATTTTGATGCTGATCGTGACCTGGACCTCTTTGACTTGCGTGGACTGCCTCCTCTTGACCTGCAACATTATTCATGAAAATATCTAGTTAATACATGCGAAGAGCTGCCTTTATAAATCAGGGATGGGATTGTTGATAAGCAACAAATATTTTCATAGTGAAATGTGTCTTAAGTTGTGCAAATAATTATTTATTAAATCAGCCAGAGCATTCTTTGTTAAAAGGCTGGCTGAATTTATATTCAATCAACTAAATCAGCTTGTAACTAAACCAATCAATAATTTTACATAAAAACAGTCATATTAATTTTAGATTGAAGCAAAATTAAGTTTAATAGTACCAACCGGAGGTATTATCTTGTATGAAATCATACAGATAAATTTATGACATCAATTTATATGCCATCAATGAGATTAATCTACTGAAATCAGCTCAGATAAGTTAATAATATTTGATCATATAGATAAATTATATTTAATCAGTTGTCATTTAAAAATGTTAGTGACACGTCAAATGGAGTTCTGTTTTGATGTTTTAAAACACTTTAAGCCCTCACGATGCATAAAAGCATCATTTTACATCCCTGAAAACTGAATTCATTTCTTACGACTAGAAGTTTTAAATAGAAAATTTCATAAAACTGTGTAACCTATACATGAAAATTTTCTGGAATTTGTCATCCACTTCAAGTCATCTTCATCCACTACAAGTCGGGAATTGCGACAGCAATTCGCGGCTTGTAGTGGATGAAGATTACAATGTTAAATTCAGGCTTGAAAGAGTTAACATCCATACATGACACTGAATAAAAGTCAACTCAGGTAGTGTTTTGCATTTATTAAAAATGAAAAAATAATTTACATTGAATCAGCTATTGGATCACACATTTATTTGGCGGTACCTGTGTTTGCGTTTTGGTGATCGGGAGCGCCCTCTTCGCCTTTTTGTTGAGCTAGGTGAGTTTTCTTTGTATGCTGCTGGAGGTGTGAGTGATCGGCCGACTTGAGATGAGGAGCGAGAAGGACTAGGTGACGATGTAGGTGAACCGTAAGCCGCAAACTGCTGCTTAAAATAAACAAACATAATGGTAAATATAACAGTTGAAGACGAGGTGAGGATGTGGAAATAAACAAACATATGTAAAATATTATTGTGAATGACGATGTGGGTGAACCTTAAGCCACAAACTGCTGCTTAAAATAGACAAACATAATGTAAAATAGCATCGTGGAAGACTAGGTGGGCTTGAATGACAAAGAAGAAATGTACATTTACTATGTGCTGATGACCATTTGGGCCCCACAGGTGTCTGAAAATGCACGTCTGAATATGCAAAATCTCTTTAATTTGATCGTATTTAGCAAAACATTACCGTTCAATTTGATCCATGTGAAAGGTCTGAGTAAACATAATTAATTAAGCTGACTTTCAAATTAAAGAGCAATTTTTCGCTGAATGTGATTGAAGTAATCTAAAACTTTCAAGCTGACTTCAACCATTTAATAATCATGATAATTTCCAGTGGATCTCCGAGGATCAAAGTAGGCTTAATCAATACGCTTTCAAATTGAACAATCACTTTTTTGTCTGTTTAAGCAGACTTTCATTCTAAAGATACGATAATCGTCAGCTTAGACCTATAATTCCAAAGTGGCTGAAGACTCTTTTATGACCAGACACACCACCTCGTGCTATGCTATAAAGAGATCAAGCACAATAACTTATTTATGTCCTTGTGCAAAATTGAACAAACTGCTTATTGCACTCGAGCTGCTAATGATTTTACTACTATCAGACCAGTTCAATCACTTATTAATTGCTAAATTGTAAAAGATAAACATAAAGAAATTATTACACTTGTTTTAGTACAAAATTGTGTAGCTGGCCGAAAAATAGACTATCTGGTTATATCTCCAAGGTGACAATATGTAGAGTAATACTGTAGATCTGGTAATTTTCTCGTGTTTCGATTTTCGCGAATTGGTGATTTTGTGACTTCTTACAAAGTATAGAATTCGTGAATTATCGATTTCGATGCTAGGTAGTGCTCATAATAATAATTTTCGCGCGATTCCTAAATTCCGAAGTTGTCCTCCTTGCGAAATTAGCAAATATTAAAATCTCGCGAATATAATACCAGATCTACAATATGCTGTGAGTTGCTCACCTTTAGTAATGAGTTGTCACCATACGCTTCAGGTGAAGGTGTTCTCTCTCGCCGCTCACTGCTACGGTCTTTATCTCTCGCTCGTTCAACTCTCTCCCGTTCTCTATTCTCCCTCGCCTCTCGTTCTCTTTCTTTCTCCCTCGCTCGCTCCCACTCCTTTATGCGATGCCTCTCTTCTTCCCAGTGTCGCTGTCTTTCTTTCTCCTTCTCCTTATCGTCATCCTGGTAGGTAGAATTTAGGTTGCATGCTACTTTTAACACTAGAGCTGATAAATTGTTTGTAAGTATTTTTCATTAATTTGAAGCTGGAATTGCTAACGCAATTTCCAGTTTCAAATGAATGAAAAATAATAATATTTATGAATAATGAACATCTTCCAAATCGAATTTTTTGATTAACTGAAAATCTACCACAAGAAAGGTTACCCACTAATTTTAGTGGTATTTTATTTAATGTGAAATTTGTATATATATATGGTCCTAACAGCACAAGGGTTAAGCACACTTATTTATGCACCATGTAGCATATCTTTATTAAAATTAAGGACAAAGAAGGACAAAGCAGTTAAATTACGGCTCTCCATGAAGTTATCTGATTCTCCTCTACTGCTGACTTACCTTTTGAAGTAATTTAGCTCTGTAATGGTCCACCTGCTCGGCTAATGTTATCTCATGTTTACGGCTGCGGCGACCCGATTCTATTTCATCCATATACTTCATTACTTTCAACTGAATAACAAAAAAACACTTTCTAGAGTTCACAAAAAAATCAATTTAAATCAGATGCGACTGTTTTTGGCAAGAAAACAATAAAAGTATTCCCCGAATCAGTGGCTCATCAAAAAAATCGCCCCCCCCCCCAAATAACTTTGATGATTTTTTATTTTAAACACTATTAAAAAACATTTGAAAATCTCTCATTCAATGACATACAAACAGTTGTACAGTATGTAGTTGTTTTCAATCTTTACAGCAAGTTGTTTAAAAAAACACCTTTAAAACCGACAGCAATTTGTGGCTTGTAGTAGATGAAGATTTCAATAATAAATTGAAAGAGTTTAATGTCTGCTACTTTTTATATGTGTGTAAATGTCTAATTTTGGTATGAAAGGGTGTATCTGCCACTTTATAAATTGGCAGATACACCCTTTCATATCCAAAGGAATAGTTATTGCTACACCCTTTCATATTCAAGGGAACAAGTTCTTTTTCCTTGCAGCAGGATGGAATGCTAACCTCTATTTCTCTCAGCTTGGCTCTCCTTTCCTCCGTGATCTCTCGTTGAGATCCCTCTCTCACTGACGGACTGTCCTCTCTACTGTACACTAGGGGACTGTCATATCTGTCATTTGAAGGTGTCTGTGAAATCTCCTCCATGGGTCTGTCAAAAACAGCAAGAGAGCTTGAGAAAGCTGTATCATTCGATCGAATGGAGTTTCTGATATTTTTCAAAGAAAATTCAGTATGGTAGTATCAAGACATTCACTTACTATTAGACATGCTATTATTGACATTAATGATTAAGATTCTGTTATAAGCAGAGCTACAGCTATTAAACCATCTAGAACATATTTTGCTAAAATCAATTTTCAAGTCAAGTCAAGCAGTGTAAGTTCCTGGAAGGTGTATCTGCTATGCAAAAATTGTGTACGTTTGAGCTCTATCTAATCTGCAGCACCGATGTTTATTGCTAAGTTCAGACTCACTGTCCATCTAAGTCCTCCATATTTTCATTTTCTTTTTCTGGATGTTGAGCATCCTGATCCAACAGGTCCCATTTTGATAGCGTCATGGCTGAATGAACATAAAATGTTACTTTACATTAGGGGTCTAAATTACATTTGCAAAAATTGAATCAAAACATATAACAATCTAGCTAATTTAATGTTGATTTTTTATGCTTGAAGAACAAATAAAATTGCTAATCATCTGCATCATCTGTGGTGCATCATTCATTGAAGAAAAGGTAGTGCTTAAACAAAATCTGATGTAATTACCAGTAGTATACTAGGCCCTACATATGCTGGGGACATCTCACGGCAGTAAAAACAATTTTTAACTCTTGAAGTTGTGTCTACTTGTAGTTGTGTCTTGCACTGCGACCCACAACTTCGAGCAGTTTCGTTTCAAATTAAATAAATATGACTAATTTTCACCCACTTTAAGTTTTGGGTAGCGGTATTCAGACACAACATCAATTGGGTGAAAAATTAACTATGATCACTTAGTGGCCAATGGGTTAATTGATCTTGAGGTGAATTTAAATGATAGAAAATAAGTTGTATTCTCAAAACAATTGACCCAGGGTTAGGGTTAGGGTTAATTAGATTAAACAAATATAATAATTTTCAAGCACTTGAGGTTGTGGATCGCGGCAGCAAGACACATCCTTAAAGCGGTTGGAAATGTAAATAAATTAATTTATCAGGAGAAGGGTTAATTACATACCTTGTGCTTCTAGCTGCGTCTCATCTACGGATTCCCATTTTGAGGGTTCAAATTTGAACTTGGAGGATGGTAGTTCCTGTCGGCCATCGTCATCCAGCGGCTGACCATCAAAGTCGTCTCTCATACTAACTAAAATGGAAAGCAATTATTTACAAAAAAAAATAAAAACAAAAGATAAGATGACACAAGATTGGCCTTAAAGGCGCTACGTGACATGGCTGACCGTGTAAGCCTACCTGGAAATGTTTGACTTATAGACACCAATTGGTGGCATTTTGAAGCATTGTTGACTGAAATCTGAAATTGATGACTGCACAGCCATTAAAAATGGTGATTTTAATATAAGTTTGAAGTAAGAGTGAAATGTGGAAAATTCGGGAGATTGACAGGGCAATTCGGAAGACGGGAAATCAGGTGGAAAATCTGGAAAACTCTGGAAAAATTGGACTGTTACCCCATAAGTCACTCATCCCATAAATACATCACATGGCATATTTTCTGAAATTTATTGAATAAAAAATGTTACAATGCATCAGAATAAGGACTTTCTGAGCTTTCATTTCAAATCTTTCAAAACTGGACATTTCTTTTAACCTTGATTATGGCAGCAATTCAAATCTGAAGGTGATAGCTAATACTTCAGTTATATGATAGTTAAGTGCTGATAAAATTATTTGAAAAGTTATATTTATTGGTGCAGACTGAAATGGTTAACCATCGGGCTTCTGGACCAGATCATTTGTATATGTTATTTAAGCAAGTTCCAAATCAAATAAACTGACATAAAAATTGCTAAAGTATTCTGTGTCAGATGCTCAGTCAATCAAAAAATTATATTTGAGATATTTTTTTGGAAATATTTTTCGTTATTTGAAGCTGAAATTGCGCCATAATTATTCCAGCTTCATGACGAATAGATATAAGAATATATGATAATATAAAACAATTAGTCACACATATAATTATAAAGCATAGCAATTCTCCCTTCAAATTAAACACAAATAGAAACAAACAATTCAGCAGGGTAAGATCAAATCTGAATATCTATCAAGAATAATCACATACTTGGAGCACCATCAATTTCGGAATAAGCAGCACCATCGATGTAATCAGTGTTAGGATCCATCACATCTGCTCTGTCTCTGGACGGGGAAGCATGAGCATCCAGAGGCATACCATCCAGGTCACTGAGTGGGGCGCCATCCACGTCCTCCAGCGGGGCACCGTCCAGCTCCTCAGGTACCTTAATGGGCTCTCTCGGCTGGGCGGACGAGGAGAAGTCCAAAGCCTAATGGTGCGTCATAAATACACAGTTTCAAATAAAATAAAATACAAATGGAATTGATAAATAGTTAGTAATAGATACTCAAATAATAGAATAGTCCTGTTTTGTGAGGGGCCTTATTTTATATAACTAGAGAATTTTTTGTCATTTGAAGCTAAAAATAGTGTCAACAATTCCAGCTTCAACTGAATGAAAATAGAAATAAACAAATTCTCTGAGCAGATGAGAGTTCCAACAACTGATTCATATTTGCACATTTAATATCAGAACACTTTCATTGTTGTTACTCTCAAATAAATATTTTGTTACCCCTCACCATAGCAATTAACTAGGCAAAAATATGAATTAATTCAAAACACTTTATTGATATATTTTATTATTTGAAGCTAGAAATCGTGTTCAGCAATTCCAGCTTCTACTGAATGAAAAATAGAAACAAGCAATTCTCTAAGCGAGGACCTAATTCACATTTGCACATCAATACTTGCACTATGGTGTTTCTCTCAAGGTACATATTACCATAAGAACAAATACAAATATTTAACATAATAAAATAGATTCACGCTTGATTTAATAAAAAGAACCATCATGTATTAAACACAAATCATTCAATTTTTCCAACAAGAAACAAATCTATTTGATATTTCACTATTTAAAGTTGTGCAATTTCATATTGGGTGTATTTATAAAATTTATTCTTGAAATGATTGTAACACACCTTAAATGCCACAAGACCCAGGAAAACGTTTTGCAGATTGATGAGGTACTCGTTGGGATAGACAGCCCAATCTTCCCACGCTCGAAAACATCCCATAACACGTTGCTGAAAGAAAAGGTATCATAAAATTTATCATACAATAAAACATTAGCAATACCTAACTTTTGCAAAAGAAAAAATAGTTTCATATCTTAGATGGAACAAAGTGTATAACATTTGACTGGAGTTGAAATATTATGGCACAAAAGGTTATCTTGGTGTCCAGCATACATATCTTTCCAGATTCGTTTGCAAAAATATGCTATAATGCTCAACTATTGTTACATTTTTGGTACTTTAAGAATATTCAAAAGATAAATTAATCACAATGCATTACATATACTCACTTTGAACTGTTCGGCTTTCAATCTTGCATCAATGTTCTCATAGGCATTGTGGATATCTTTAAAAATTTCACCTAACTTTGGTTCAAAGCTGAAACAAATTGACCACATAGTGTTATTCTTTTACATGATCAAAACAACCCTAGAAATTAAACTTCAGTTAAATTGAATTACAAAGCAAGGCAAACTAGAGTATCTACCCTCTAATCTAATCTATTCTAAAATGGAGGTCGTTGTGTGAGAGTCTGTTACTGTAAAAATTAAGTTACTTTAAGCCAGTCCTAGAAGTAATTGGTAACATGTTGACGCATGTTATAGGCCTATTTGATGCCTTTAATATTTACTTAGGTTGGAATTATTTCCATCCTCACTCTTGCCATCTTGCCAACAGGGACCACTGTGAAAATAAGATTTTATCTTACAGTGTTTTTATCCCTGGTGGCAAGTATGGTGGCACCCTGGATTTATTATATGGTGATGTTTACCTGTACTTTTTTCACTGAATATCTATCTATTTATCTATCTAGCTATATGACTATTGCAGAACAAAACAGCACAAAACAATGTCAAGCAATAATCAATGAATAGCTAATATAATAATGGCAATGGTTAAGATGTGTTTAACCATCCAACCCCCCATTTACATATACAGAGCATGAACACAGCTGTATTGCTTGTATTGTCAGTTCTCAATTACCTCGGCCTAGAACTGTATAAAGCATACGACGCATGCTGTGATCCGTGAGTTCTCAGCCCATCTTGGCAAGATTATTTACATGATATAATATGTGCATGGGCAGTGTGCCAGAAAAGAACCACATGTGTGTTTGAGTCCCCGGGGAGCACTCGGAGATACCCAAAACTGACAATAGTCACACTAAAAGACACCATTTTAATGGACTCCCGTATACAACAAATGTCACGATCAGCACCAGTATAGTTACGTACACACAACATATACCGTGATCAGTACAGCCAAAGTGCATGTATCATCACAGGTTATTTTAGATAAGATATATGAGATGTGTTTGTAGTGGACCAGGCACATAGACTTACTGTTTCCTAAAAGCTGATGCATTCGGGACTTTAGCACTACAGTTGTATAATATATCAGAGATGAGGTAGAGGCGGGCAACCTGGAAAATAGAAATGATAAACTTGTCATTTCCTAGTATACGAGATAACTCAAAAAGGTTAATTACACATAGCAGAAAAATATATAATAGAGAAATAATTGTTTGAAGTCATCTATTTCGATGCAGAGTTTTATGTGGTTTTATATATAAAAATGTTTTTTTAAAAGCTTTGTTTTATTTATTTTTTTAAGTATAGATAACTATAAAAAACAAATTTCAAAGGCTTTGTTCCATTGATTTTTTCAAGTATGTATTATTTTCAAAAATATTGTTTAATTGTGTGCATCAAAGAAAAAAAGTTGAGCGCACAAGATTTTAACATGTGTTTAACATTGTGAATTATTCAATTGGGAGAGGGTCAGGAAGTTTGATCAAACAACATTCCCTCCCCCCACCAATTATTTGAATCAAACAGCCCTTACAAAAAATACCAGATGAAAACTAATACAAATTAATTAGGCTCCAAAACATTATTTAATGATTGCAAAATATATAGAAATTCTACTTGAAAAATAAGTTCAATATTGGATTCCCTCTACCAACTTAAAGTGTGAATTTCTGCAGCAAGTTCCACCATAGGTGAAAAAAAATACTGTGTGCACTGTGGGAATCAAAAAACAATGTTGGTATTTAGCATGCGAGTCCTGAGTGTATAATCATTGATGCTATCAGCTAGGTTACCAAAATGAAACTGACAAGTAATATTACAAAAAAAAACCTGTAAACACAAGACATTGACCCAATGTTGTCTCAATGTTTGACCACCATCTGAAAGGCTGGCCAAACATTGATACAGCATTGGGTAGACGTATTCTGTTTGCTGGGAAAATCCGCAAACATTTACTTTTTTAGGGAGTGGTGTTTGTAGGATAGACAGTGATTCTGCGATGCATTCTACGATTTCTTCAGCGGACTCCGCGTGCTCCAGACACCAAACCATGGCGTCTCCCACTTTAACTTTCTCCGGACTCAAATCCCGTAACATATCCTCTAAACGATCCCTCTGACTATAAGTAAACAAACAGGTTATTAATCAAAAAGTTTTAAAAATAATATGACAACTGAAATGCACAATAATTAGATAAATTTATTCAAAATGTGAAGTTTATGAGGTTAAATACTGAATTGAAATTTATATCTTTTTGGTTTAGATTTTACGAGTTTAACCCATAGATTTACATCATTTACAAAGGTTGAGTATAAATATCATTGTCCTCTTACAGAGTGTCTGTAAGGGGACAATGACAGAGTGTAATAAAATCGGAAATTTAATCGGGAATATAAGGAATAGATCAAATAAACGATGGCAGAAATTGTACTTTCATGTATTTGTTATCTGAGAATTAATACTAGAATTCATTTTTTTAATTACAATTGAAATTACACTTTCTGGAGCATTTTTTTAATAAAATAATTGTCTTAACAAAATCATCAGTTACAATTAGAATCAATTACAATTCTGGTCTGCAAAGCCAAAACACAGTAACTGTTTACTTTACAAGTGAACAGATACTGCCTTTTGGCTTTGCACAGCAGACTTGACCGGCGCTGTGATAACAGTCTTGCCTTTCAGAGAGCTGTCCTTTTTTAGTACTGCCTGTATCCACGACGAGTTCCTCCGGCATACCCTGTGTGTACGGATTAACAGGCGGAGGTCTCCAGAGGGAGCCACCTTTAAACATTCTGAATTCCGGCGTTCTCCATTTATAAACAGAATCACCCTGTAAAAAAATGCCAGTAAAAGTACATGTACAATGCAAGTGACAATTTAAAATACATTTAACTAGTGATGTGCCTAATGACCGATTATAATTGACGAGTGGTCGTTTGGTACATCAATGATTAATCGATTATTGCTGATCAATTAAATTTAATGGCTTCATAGTGTACCATGATCTTGGAATTTATTCCAGTTTTTTGTAATTTTAAAGCATCATAAATGTCTTAGTTGTCTCTTTCCGCTTCATTTGAATACCTATTTTAATAACCCTGAATACAAGTCTATTTCACGAGAGTTAAATACCCTTGATGCCAGCCACAGAGAGTATCCCGGCTTCACGTGTTACTGTGTATAGTGAGCCAGCGACTTCAATCTGATGTCGCTGCTCACTATACATGCCTACAGCTGAAATCAAGGATATACTCTATGGGTGGATTCAAAGCGATGCAGGTCGGGCAGGATAGCCTTGTATTCAAGGCTACAGCCATTATAAATATTATACTCTTTCAGTGCAGGGACCGACTTCAGACGTATAAAGTCTGTCCTCACACCAAAAGGGTTACAAAAAATACCTGTAAGACTGAAAATAACTTCCACCGGTAATACACATGGGCGGGTCCTTGGTTCTCAAACAAAAATCTGCAAAAAAATGACTTGTTTCACATCTCATGCTTCATATCAAGATTTTTTTATAAAAAAATACCTACTGTGTGTTATGCTACTTTGATTTGATAGTGTAGGCTTTCAAGGGTTATACAATTGAAATGTCGAGAATATGGTATTCATGGTTCTAAAATTCATGTAGAAAGTGGCTAAATTTTACTCACTTTGGAACAAATGTAGTTTGAATTTATGCAACACATGATATAAAATTGATTTGATATTTGAAAAATGTTGTTACCTGAAATTTTATAATGTAACTTTAAGCCTTAAAGCGCTAAGTGCGCCTATAGTTTATTTTATTCTGTGTTATTGGGAGCAAAATATATGCTTACAAATCAATATTTGCAAAAGTTTGGTTTCAAATTAAAGAGATAAAGAGTAATTTTCATCAACTTAAAACTTCACATGGATGAACATTTACCCTCAATTCAAACTGAATTATTTTTGTTCAAGCCATGGAGACTGAAGGGTAGGTTATTTTCAATTTAAAATCACCATAAATGTCTTAGTTGGCTCTTTCCGAGTAATTTGAATACCGATGTCATGGGTTTACAACCATTATAAATATTTTAATTCTTTCAGTGCAGGGGTCGTCTTCATATGTCAGAAATTGAAGTATACAGATGTCAGATTCTGAAGTATAAAGACGGTCCCTGCGCTGAAAGGGTTAAATTGTTTAATCTGGGGGTGTAAGGGCTAATAGTTAGGTTCAGTTCAAACTGTTGTTACCTGAACATGGGATTGCTGATCTCTCTGTTCATGATCATAGCCTCAAACATCGGTCCCTCTCTCACAACAAACTCGATCATACGATGGATAACGTGAAGCAAACTCCTGTGCACAGAACAGAAATAATACACAGTCATAACCCACCCTCCCACCTCACCCGCCGATAACTCACACATTAACATAACTTGTTCACATTCAGGGTTCAATTTGTTTTGAAGATAATATGTAGCACCTGTAGCCAAGCTCAAAATTTATTGGGTTTTTCTATCATCAAATGTGAAATATTTTCCTAATCAATTTCAAGTTTGATTAGCAATTAGCTAAAATTGTGTACTGAACAAATTGAACCCTGATATACCTCCCATTTACATATTTTTTCTAAATTTTACCGCTCTGCAACCTAGCCTAGTTCATAATAAAATGATTAGTGCTAATTGGCCCGTTAGGACCTAATAGCATTTTTTGCCATTTCACCCCATTTTATTGGAAACTAGCAGCTCCCAGGAGTGGAATGTGCTTAATCACCTAAGTCACAAATCTTATTTTCCCCAAGATACATTTATTTGATTAAAGCTGCAAATCGCCAAGACAATTTGCATCTCTAAACAAAACCTTTCACAAAAAAATATATATATTCCCTGTAACAGAAATGTTGTGTATTTGAAACCCCTGAAAAATAGTGAGTTTTAAATTATTTCAAGATTTTGTTACTCATTACGAAGTTGAAAAGGAGAGCTGCCTATCAAAGTGTACGATGCCCTTCAAATCACATCGTCACAATTCAATTCGCTAGGTATGTTTTCAAACCCAAAGTCACTATTCAATTTCTCAGCTGAAGTGATACTTTGTTTCAATCAGATTAAAGTTGAAAGTCTGCAGTTCCCCGCAGTTCCCACCCCTCCCATCAGAATGTGGAAGCCGGCAGTCGGAACACATGAATATCTATATGCATAAAGAGATGTCACAAAATAGCCTGGAAGAGAGACTTGCAAGACCACCGGACAGACAACCTTTAGGTAACTGCAGAGGACAAAAATAAATAAAATACATCAGCAATTAAAATGCTTAAATTATCATGATTATATTGGCTAAGGTAGACAGTTTGGACAAGAATTAACAAATTTCTCTTCATGATGGTGGAAAAAATACAACACAGCAGTTGAAATGGTTATCCACTGTGCAGTGAAGTCAGGTTACAAGTATACCCAGAAATCTTTATGTTTATAGAATTTTATTCACTAGGTGGCGCTCAACCTGCATGACAGTTGATCCTGTCTTTTGAAAGGTTAACCTTCAAAGGTTTACAACCATGACTAGCATTTAAACTTGTATTTCCGAAACACTACACACAGAAAGCAGCGCATGGGTTACAGAAATTGCATCTCAATGGTTATAGTTATTCACTAGGTGGCGCACAACCTGTGTGACAGTCGACGATGTCTTTAAAGTAAACCCTTAAAGGGCTACAACCATTAATAGCATTTAGTTTGTCTTTCATAAACATTACACACATTTCCATTTAAATTAGATAACTTAGCAGGAAGGATCAAAACATATGGTGAATGATGCGCTTTTAGAGCAGTTTCTGTGACGTGATCATTGCAGTAGTCAAAACGTAAATGCTTTGTATGCAGTATTTTTGTCAGAAAAACTAAAAAATTACTAGCATTTCCGGCATTGTAATATTACAATTTTTAGTAGAGCTGCATGAATCACATTTAAATTTAGAACATCATTGATAAAACAGTTGGGTCCATTTATTAAAATTATTATATATTAGTATATTTATTGAGGAAACTGGATGACAAATACTGTTACCACCCACTGACAGTTTTCTCTGTTTTAGACGAGTGTGCGCATTAATTGAAGGCTACACTTTACCCCAAAAAATATATCTTTTCCCTGTCCAGGGCGCGCATTGAATTATCACAGACTTCCAGAAAAAAACAATTAATTTCAGGAGAAAAAAAAATACCAAAAAAAACAGATACTTTTTTTTATCCAGCGATGTCTTTTGCTTGTTTTTTCGTCGCCCTCGTGAAGTTTTTTTTAAATAGTTCAAAAGCTTTTTTATTCCTTCAATAACTTTTCCAGAAATTTGTTCAATGTTTTCTCATTTATAAATATGTTCAATGTTGTTTTTTACCTCCCTCATTAGATTTTTGTTTATTTCCCATCTAAAACAGAGAAAAAAATCATACTGTCCTAAATTTATTGTTATGATTTAAAAATATATATATATTTTAACCCTTTCAAGCCTGAGTTTACCATTGTCATTTTCATCCACTACAAGCCGCGAATTGCTGTCGCAATTCTGGACTTGTAGTGGATGAAAATGATTTGATGTCAGTGAAAAATTGAAGAAAATTGCCATGTATTGATAAACCAGTTTCATGGAAATTTTCATTCTAAAACCCTTGGTTGTAGGAAAATAAGGTCTGTTTTCAGGGATGTAAAATGATGCTTTAATGCATCGTGAGGGCTTAAAGGGTTAATGTGTTTGCTTGTACGCGTACTACATGTCATCTCACAGACACATGTTTGTGGCGACGCATCTCTACAACATTGCATCATGAGCAGAAAAAATGAATTTATTTGAAAATGTTGTTCTTTTGGTGGATAATAAACAAATAATACCATTTATAAAATAATTCTAACAAGTAAATAGAGCGTACTATTTTATATGACAATGATGCGCAGGCTATAAAGATGAAACATTGTGGCAGCTTTAAATTATAAAAATGAATCTATTTTTAGAATATCATAGAAATATGGCATAAACAGGAGTGTCAGAAAGTGAGATGGTACCTAAATATTATGTTATATATATTAAAAAAACAACGAGAAAAAACTGTAAAAAAAAATTAATTGAAGAAAAAATTGTAAGTCATTAGAATAAAGCTGTTCTCAGCTTCTTATACTTGGATATTTCTTAAAATTAGGACATTTCTGTTGACTTTGAGGAGTGGGGGGGGGGGATTGTGTGGAGATTTGTGAAAATAAAATGGCATGTTATCAGTCGAGTTTCAGCCCATAATTTCTATTTGCAAACATTATTCTCAAAAATTTCAACATCATATGCAGTGGTGCAGAATTCATTATAAATGCAGCTATAACTAGGGAATAATTTGCCAAAACTACTGTGTATGTTTCAGGGATAATATAAATAAAAAATCCTGGATTTTTTGGCCACACAACTTTTTTGTTTCAAAGCAGATTTAATGATGCCATACTGACACTCCCGTTTACACCTATGATAAAATCCATATGATTTCAATATAAAGTTTAGAGTTATTAAACATACTGTAATTTTACTGATATTAGGCAGGTTATCTGCTCAACCATTGACAACTAATATGTAGTTTCTAAGTCCTACAAAGCGGCCCCTGTACGCCGACCGAGTAGAGATGACTGGCAGCTCTGCAAACACTTCCTCCACTTGACTTGACTCTTGTAGCTCATTCTTCTTCCAGTTAAGGTATGAATCGTCTCTTGTAGCCAATGCTTTGGGGGGGGGTAATACTAGCAAATTTTGTGAATTATCATAATTTCGGGATCTAATGTAGTTTAGTCTAAAAGATTTTGAAGTCAAAAGTTGTTGCAAACATGAACAATTACCTGAGAATTGCTCATGATTTGTTGATATGGAGTAAGAGAGAAAATGACAAAGTAAGAAAAAGAGTAATACCTTTCCGTGGGAATTACCACTTTGACAATGGCATTGGCTAGTGCCTGTAGGACATCCGGCAAAAATAGACAACCACATATTTATTATTACAGCCGAATAAAGAGCCATGCATAAAAATATATCTCTTACCAGAAAATCCAACACATAAACAGAGCTGTGGATTGCCTACACACTATTATTTAGAGTTAAATTATCAAATATTTTTTTACTAAAAATATAATTTCAGATATATTTTGAACCCTTTGCATTCTTTTTGCTGCTTATACTCAGCTGAGCTGATCATTTTGACTGGAAAGATTCTTGAGGGTAATAACAATGATGAGCTATTGATGCAATATGAGATACATTCTCACACAGTCATCACAGTGCATAAATTTATTGGCAACTTTGAGATAAAAGAGCAAATACGATGCAGAGGGTTACAGTGCATTCAAATATTCATCAATAAATTACAAAATAACTAAAATGGAAAACAAACAACAGGCTATTTCACTATTTGATTTGTTCAAATATTTATACATTGAGGTTGAAAGTGCAAAACATTACACCAGATGGTGTACTCACTTTTTAATTGGCATAATGTACCCCATCCACAAAACCACACAAATCTAGCACTAGTCAACCCTTTAGGCACCAATCAAAAACTAAAACCATTTTATTTAACCTTGAAACCACTGAAGTATTTTTATATCAACCAACAAACCAATAGATTTTTTCAATTTTAAATGTCATAGTTAGCTCTTTCTGCTTTATTTGAATACTATGTTATAACTGATGGGTCTACTGCCATTATAAACATTTTCCTCTTTCAATGTGAGGATAGACTTTAAGATCTAGATTTTGATGGTCAGATTTTGAATGGTATCAAGTCGACGACTGCGCTGAAAGAGTCAATCATTTCTATTAGCACTTTAAATATTTAAATAAAATATGCCTTTGATCAGACAGATTTTAAAATACTAAACTTGCCGTCAGCTTATTTTTATTTACTTAAATGTTGTGGACAGCGTGGGTGAAAATTTCCGTAAGATAATTTGGCGCTCAAAGGGTTTAATCTGCTCCGTCGGCTGCTTTAGTTTACTCAGGCCATATTTTGAGATAATGTTTACTTTTTATTGATCCTTTTATTAAGTTGAATTTGAAAAAAATAGAAGCATTACTAAGTTTTAAAGCATAATAAAAGACAAGTTATCTTAGCCCTTTCTGCTTCATTTGAACACCTATGTTATGGGTCTAAGGCCATTATAAATGCTTTTGCCTTTCAGTGCTGGGATAGACTTTAGATGTCAGATTTTCATGTATATAGACTTCAAAATCTGATGTCTATAAGTCCCATAGAATTAACAGAATGATAGAATTAACCAACTTTTGGTTCTAGAAAACAAATTCACACAAAAGACAAGGGAAAATCATTTCCTTGAAGTAGCATTGATGCCAGATTAACTAAAGTTTAAGTCCCTAATTTGGAGCTGGCAAGATATATTCATAAACTAGACCTGTTATAATTTATATTCAGTGCTTTATTTCAGTTTTGCACAATTCGATGAATAATTTTGAAAAGCTAGTATGGCCAGAAAATAGCGACAACGCCGAAACATTTTTGTATAAACCATGGAGATCAAAGGGTTTATTCAGTAATCATAAAGGTCTCAGTTAGCATTCCCGCTTCATTTGACTACCTATGTTATGGGTCTATAGCCCTTTTAAATATTTAATTATTCAATGCGAGTGACTTCCTCGCACTCAGAGGTTTGATGTTTGAGATAACTGCAGCAGCCGTTGGATATGCTTATCTTTGTGTGGTTTAGTTGATTTCATCATATTAATTTAAGCCGTTTGCACCTTTTATAAAATGGACAGATAATAACCTTGGTTTTAAAGGGTCATATTTCTGGTACATAAGAAACTTTAATACCAAGGTGACATTACAACAGTTTGCACTTCTACCAACAGTCACTGTAATTTATCCAAATTTTAAAAAATATATTAGATTATCATTATGGATAATAGAGCTAAGATATAATAATAATTGTGTGTCATTAA
Organism: Flabesymbios commensalis; assembly: GCA_964017125.1. Lineage (NCBI taxonomy): Eukaryota > Metazoa > Annelida > Polychaeta > Terebellida > Flabelligeridae > Flabesymbios > Flabesymbios commensalis. The sequence continues at coordinate 2,222,502 of OZ024916.1, forward strand.
TTTCTACCTTCTCGAGTTCATCTGGATTATCCATGTTCACTTTGCCGTCCTCTTCTGCTGGTGGCATATTGCCATACAGCTTTTCCGCCCGAGAGGCTCGTTTTCTGTGTTGTATGGCGTTGAAGGGCAGGCCAGTGGGAGGCGGAGGAAGCGTAAGTTCAGCTAGAGAAGGTGGAATGTAGACAGGATGCGGAGGAATAGGTACAGCCTTACCCCAGCCTAGCTTCATCTCAAAATCCATCAAATTTTTACCTGGAAAAAAAAAAATACGGGGTACTTCAAAAAAAGAAGTGAGGCATATATGAGGAGTAAGGAGTGAATTTAAGCTATTATTATGTAAATTTATGTGACGTCTATACGAAATGATGCAAGTGAGGAGAAAACAATACGAAATTGTGCAGAGCCTATGCTATTTCAATGACATTCTTCCTAAGCTTAAAAAAATATTAAAAAATAATAATTATCTGTAGACAAACTGTTAACAACACCTTTATATCATCCCATGTATCGAAGTGTATTTGTGACCAATCAAGGATAGTGTCTGTCGAACAGTCGCCATATTGGAAAATTCGGCTAAATGAATTTAGGCCATCAACTTGCTATGGCTAGCCTTAACTCCCTAACCGCCAGTCCCAAGTATATTCGTTTTTTTCACTTTATATTAGCACATAAAATACAACCTTCTGAGCATGTTTAAGATAATTGTGACATCAATCAGCAAGATTTTAAAATCATTGACCTCCACATTTTGACAAATCTAATTTTCGCTCGCTTGAAGTTGTGAACCGCTTCAGCGAGACTTCAACTTCAAGAGAGTGACAATTCCAATTAAATAATTTGGCAGTTAAAGGGTTGAAGTGCTAAGCACGACTAAGTTTTTCTTAAAATGTTTTCTAATTGGGAATGAAGACTTGCAATTGTTAGGTCTTAAATTAGACAAATGTGGGTAATTTTCATTCACTTAAGTTGTGGGTCGTGGTGGCGAGACACAACTTTAAAGAGTTGAAAATTTAAATTATTTAATTTAGCGCTTTAGGGAAGATAACACGTAGACGGGTAAATATTTGTATATCTATGATTTTATCTGTGCTAACCTTGTAGAGCTGCTAAAGCCCTCTCTCCATCTTTACGATTCATGTACGCCACAAAGCCACAGTTCCTACCACGAGCTCTCTCCTCATCAGAGCGCGGCCACATGATCTTGATGCTGGCAAGCGGACCATATCGGCCAAACGCTTCACACAATTGCTGCTCTGTCATCTGGTACAAACAAGTCAATATATTATTATCACCAGTATTGAGCTAAGTTGGTTTAACCCTTACAAAGCTGAATTAATTTTGTAAAAACCATGGAGACTAAAGTGGGGTTTTTTAAATTTAAAATCATCATAACTGTCTTAGTCAGATCTTTCTGATTCATTTGAATACCTATGTTATGGGTCTACGGCTATTAGAAATATTTTTAACTCTTACAGTGTGGAGATCGACTTTATTCGTCAGAGAGTTGATCCCGGCGCTGTAAGGGTTAATATCACCCAGCAAAACATGAGGCATTGAGCCGAAGTTGGTTTAATGCTGGGCCAGCGTCACAGACAGCGGCTCAACATTAAACCAACATCGGTTCAATGCCTCATGTTTGCTGGGTATTCTAGATAAGAATTGTGAGAAAAATAATAAACTAGCACTTTGGGTTTAGGATTAGTTTCAAAGCTTTACTTGATCTACTACACATTGTCTTATTATAAAATCCAATAATTTGAGATTGAAATTGCAGAAGTAATATACATCTCAAAGTGAAAGAAACTGAGAAGGAATATCTATACATCAAGATATTATGATTGAGCACTTGCTTTATATTAAAAAAAATATTATTATTATTTACAGTTATCATGAACATATTCCTTAATAGCCATGTTTTGCAGTGTAAATTGACGTATACAATCTTAAATCTCGTATTATATTTTGTATTATATCCTGTATTATACTTATCATTATTTCTTGTACATATTTTATAAGTGTACTATTACATGTTATTACAAATTAGTTTGATGTACTAAATGGTTTACACGCTATAAATAGAGATTATTATTATCATTATTATTAGTTTAAATACAGGTTATTTAAACTCATGCTCTTGACACATTCAGTAGCATCCTGTCATACCATGGTAATGGTAAACAAATAGTTTCTAACATTATAATCTTCATTAAGGTAAACAAATTATATTGTAAAATAACTTCAGTTTGCATTTTTGCAAAACACATTTAATTGATGCTAACCTTGGGGTTGATGTTTCCGAGATATAGATTTGTTGTTTGGGCATCCTCAGTGTAACAATAGCTACCTGATCGAAAATCATCTGGCGCTCCTGAAAAAAAACATGGATGCAATGATCGATGAATGGCTGTATTAGATTGTGATTTGTAGATACATGTTGTGATAAGAAAAAAAATCAAATAAAGGCTGAAAAATAATTCTAAAGAGAGGTTGAGCTTTAACTCTTTAATCATGGTTTTATGATGTTTCTGCACATCAGTTCTGAGAATGACGTAGCCAGACCTAAGCCAGGCAGATATCAGAATTTGTAACCCCCTTCCTGCTGGTTACCACTAAAGCCGTTATATATCTTTTTTTTTTTAATCAGTTGGTGGGAATTAAATGAGTGTTCAAACGTCAAGAATTGCAATTGTATGGTTTCAAATCAAACTTATATCAGTAATTTTAAGCCACTTGAAGTTGTGGGTAGCGGTGGAGAGACACAACTTCAAATGGGTGAAAATGAAAACTTGAGGTCATGGAAATTAAGGGATGAAACTCTTGTTCTTTTCAGTGATTCAGACCAATGATTAGGCTCCTGACATTTACCTTGTGGTTTAGGAGGAGGTACACTCTCTGGTGGTGGTTCAAAGCGAGATTTTCTGCTTTCATCTTCTGGCACAATACCCATTCCTTGTTTAACTCGTCTCCGCTCCTGTCGCTCCTTCTGCATGCTGTAAATAAACATACCATTAATCTATCTTATCAGGTTTGCATATTTTATCAATCAAAATATTAACCCTTACCATGCAGAATTTTCTATAGTCAATCAAAATATGTCTATAGGGCCTCGCCAGTGCAAAAATCAACAGAAATGAATGGTAAAAATAACCAGAAAGGATTTGCATAAAATGTAAGATTCCCACCACGCGCTGTAAGGGTTATATAGAGACATAAATGATTTGATAGTATCGCAGCATTTGTTGCTAACAGGTTAGAACTACTTAGTATAAAACATATGAAATTACTCTCAGGGCTGTTTGTCTCTTATTTCCCAAGCCAGAAGTAAATGGATGATAGGGGCTTCATATCATATTTGGGCACATAAAGGTTAAACTGTACCTTCTGGACAGTGGGGATGGTGAGATGAATCAAATGACAAACCTCTCAAGACAAAGGGTTATAAATTTAGTACTCTGGTACTCTGAGGCCGAGAACACTACCTCTCGGTCAAGTAGGCTCCAAACAATGCTTAATATTTATGAAAGTATTTTCCTGTTGTGGCATAAATATTGATTTGACAGAATTAATAAAATTAACTTAATTTAGTTCATTGTATTAAGAGTTAGGCATTTTAATGGCCATAGAATTTGCGTATTAGACGCCAAGATGTAAAATAATAAACATGTCTAGTACATAGCATAATTATTTAATATAAAAATACACTTACTTTACCAGCTCTTCCTTGAACATTTCCAAATTACTTTTCTTTCTTTTCTCTGATTTCCCAGACTATTAGAAAAGAGAAATAATTTAATTGAAGTACTCTCATTTGCATGTAGCAGTATACAGGTCGAGCAGGTCAAGAGATAGTTTATGAGAACTTATTAACACATACCGTATTATCCCTAATAACCCCGCCCCCCCCTAATAAACGCCCCTCCCCCCACCCGGCCTACCCTCCTATACCAGAACTGGGAAGGGCTGACAATAAGCTCCACCACATGCCGCTTGGCCAGAAAACAGCTTGCCTGTTTTGTGAGTGTGGGCCTGCATCGAACTGAGCTAACAATGTAGTTCAATGTAGCTCACTTTTACAGTTAAAACATCCCAAGCTGGCTGGACAACGTGAACAGACAGCATCGGTCACGCGCATCTTTTGGCATTGTGACACCACAGGCAACACATCATTATTGGCCACACAGCTGACATGCGAATCTGACACAGCTACTGTTAGACCAGTGTAGTAGACAGTGGGCCAACTCTAAAATTGCAATGGGTACATGCCTACTGTAGGGAGTGCTGGAGCGGGCATGAGCAAGCTACCTCAACATGACGCTAAAATAGCCTACCAGAAAATTCATCACTAATTTCAAAGCACATAACAAAAGCGCCCGTATCCGGCGCTTCTAGAGATAATACAGTATATAAGACTGAGATATGATCCCTTGTTTACAATACCTTCTCATCCTTGTCATCCTTATCCTTGGCTTCTTTTACTGATTGGAAAGTAGATGCTAGCTCAGCCAATTTAGACTTAGGACGATAGAGCTTGGGTGTTCTCTCTTTATCTGATGGTGATGCTTGAAAAACAAAAAAACAGAGTGAAATTTGTAGAAGACTCTTCTGACATAATGCTTTAATGAGTAGAATAGTCTTGTTAAATAATGCTTACATCTAAATTTACATTTTCTGCAAGGGTATATTGAGTTCTAAAATATTCATTTCAATCCAAAATGATGTGACAAGAAAATTATGAGTATTTAATCATGTTTAGAAGTGAAGGGTAATACGTAATTGACATTGAAAGTTTATCTGTAGCACTGTAAATCTTTATACCTCAAAAAAATAGTTTAACATCTTTCAAAGGGAAGAGAGACAATAAAAAAATAAGAAAACATTTTTTCATAGAATTTACTGGGCAAGTCGCCCAGAGGCCAGAGCTGAGTGGCCCATAGCATTGTAAAGGTTAAAATACAAATAATCAAAACAATACTCACAGTTGTTACCCTTTCCATGATTGACGACACCACCTTTCACCCAGGACCTGCTCAATCCACCCTTTCCATCATCAAACGACTCCACAAACTCCTGGTAAACCTGGGCTGCCTCTTCTTGCTCTTTCTATTAAAAAACAAATTGATGTCAAATATAGTTTTTTTAATTGCTATCAAATTGGTCAGCTTAGCTAACACGACACATTGGAACACATTGAATATAGTTTTATAATGTTGGGCCAGCTTCGCAGACGTTGGGCCAACGATAAAACAACATTGCTTCAATGTGTTGTGTTTGCTGGGAGGGTGCAAAATATGCATTTAAAAGTAGACCTAAATCATAGTTTGATTATAGCAGGGGCCGGCATAAATTTCTAATGGGTATGTAACCAACATAATGAAATAGTTGAAGGGCTGGTTGTTAAAAAAGTCAATTTAGGATCCTGCTGGTCCATGTGAAATTATCACTTAAGACTTTCAAAGTAATTATAATTATATAGATTATAATTATATACAAACTGTAGTTATTAAATTAGATTTTGATATTTTAACATTATATTATTTCTCATCCTGCACTATGAGATGTCAATTCCCATAAAAAATAATTAAAATGACCAGATTTAAGAAATGTAAACACATGGTTTATACCAGTTTAACTTCGGTAAATGAAGTTTAACCAAAACATATTTTATTCCATGTGGTTTATGAGACAAGTATTTTCATACTTAGCTGGAATTGATAACACAATTTCCAGCTTCAAGTAATTGTATTTATTATAGATTAAGATTTTAAACTTGATTAAATAAGCATTGTTCACAAACTGTTTTATAAAAAAAATGTGTGATATAATTTTGTGTGAAACATGGCATTTTATTATAAACATATACATGCCTAAACACGCATAAAGGGTTCACATATCAATTCTTACTGATGACAAAAATAAAATACATTTCCAGGATTTTCAAGCAACCTACATTTTTATGTGAAGTCCTACAATAGATTTTATATCATCCCGGACAACCTGCCTACTTGTTAGAGATGATATGAAATCATACACAAATATTAATAAATATAACAGTGTAATACATTTTAATGTAGGTTCTGTCAAAATCCATGGACTTCCCAAATATTTTAAATACTTGTTGCTAAATAGGGGCCTATATCTTTCTTTTCAAGTAGTCTCAAGAACTAAGATAATTTTTGAAAAAATACCCGTAGAAACTCTGTACATAACTTAAGTCATGTACCGTACCTTTTTACGTTGCTCTTCCTGTTCTTTCTTGCTCAACATCTTCTTGTTGCTCATACTGCCAATGTTGAATGCTTTCAGCTTGCTTTCCGATATAGTCTATGACAAAAATAAAATTGAAAATTTTTCAATAAAATGCAAGCAAACTTGCCATAATAAAAAAAAGAAAAATTATCAATAAAAATCATTAGTAGATGGTCTAACTTAACTCAAATGGTCTAACTTAACGATACAATACAATATTTTAATGAATATTTGGCGGGGGACACAAAAATAGTTGTTGCAAAATTTCATGAAAATTTATCAAAAACTGACTGAAAAATCTGTGAAAAATATGCACTACAAGTCAATTTGATTTTGATTTATTCAGCAACCATACATAAAACATAGCATACATGGTCATACAAATTTTATTACAATAATAAAAACCGGCAGCCACCATGCCTAATCACCAGGGATAATACACACTGGAAATTTTCCTGGTGAGGCATACTTATTTCCACAGCGGTCCCTGAAATGTGACTTCCACTATTATGCTATAGGCCTAGGCCCTATACTGCTATAGCCTATGTCTAGAGGTCTAGTCTATTGATAGACCATACATTGTCTTAACAAAATGCAAATTAAATCAACAAATTATCAGGTTACCATTTTGTCACTTATGACAAAATGATGAATTGATTGGGCTAGCACGGTGTTTTATTCCCTGGTGAACATGATTGGCGACCCATGATTTTTATGTAGTCTATTACCAGGCTATTTGTCTATTGATCATGTCTTTGTTTCCATGTCAATGGTTTACCGTTTACTTAATATATTTAATGTAACTAAAGTCTGTCCGACGGTGGGGAATTGTCCAAAATGAAAGTTAGCTTTTCTCCCCTTATTTACTCAATATTGCATTATAAATTACAAAAATGGTATTGGTGTATTAAAAATCCTATTTGGCATTTATTTTTATAAAAAAAACTGCCAATACTCACGCACTTAATTTATTAATCAGCCGTTTTAATCATGCCTCTGTAACGCCATAAGCGCCGGTGGTTAACTACGCAATTTATCGCTCACCATTTGGACGAGCTCACTTTAGAAAACCGGCGGGGGTGTTCAGTGTAGTTGCAACTAGCCCCAATGGTCGGTTGTTTTTGTGGCTTATTTTCGTCCATATTTATAGCGCTATATCGGCCTCGGCGCTCATAAAGAACGTTAGAGAAGCCTAGCTTGTACTGCAAGAGTCAAGCGCGCAAGAGTCATGTCAGCAAGTGCTTGGTGAATTTAAAGCACCCCTCCAAAAACTTTAGAATGATCCGTTCAGGATCGTTGCCATAGTGACGCTTCCATGGTGCAAGGTATCACATTTAAAATGGCAGCCGTGACAGTTGAAAGCTGTCGGCAAAAAGTTAAAAAGGAGGATTAAAGCGGCAATATGTTGGATAACATTAATTTTATGGAACAGGTGAATATCATTTTTAATAGGTTTCATGCCGTATTTTTTAACTGGATACCAAAAAGCTGACTTTCATTTTGGACCATTCTCCACCTTCGGACAGACATTAACACTGTCAACTCAACTGGGGAAATTTGGGTTATCTAAGCCTACTAAAATAGTTATGCAAGAAAATGCCGTAATTCATCTTTTGAAGTGTTCTTTTATTGGGGGCACACAGTCTTGGCTCTGAGCCTCTGTGTCACTGTGACCACTTTTGTTTGTGCATTTAAATAATGTAATAAAATGTAGACATTATTAGTCTATAATTATAGAGCTAATTTAAATTGGCAGTGGCTAATCGTACGTGATACTTCATAATGTAATTCTATGGGCAGCCTCGTTTACGAAATGACGGGCTCTCATTGACTCCCATTATAATTTATAACTTTCCCATATGAATAGCAGGGCTTCACTTTTGATAAATGCAGGAGAGCTAAAAATCGCTCTCCTCAATTTGCTTGGAGAGTGATTCACTCTCCATGAATGGGGATTGTCTAGCGGTTTTATCCTAGAGCTAGCTAGGGTAGTTGTTTTACTGTTTTTGCATTAAAATGGATGATTACTTTTGTTCAGTGAGTGGGAGCATTAACAACATTAGGCCTAATTTCATAAGAGAGAGCTATTAAAGAAGAGTGAAGAAAACAGTAGGCCTACAAGAAAAACTTCAGATTTATTCTGCTACAATTAGTTACAAATATATGACAATGTCTATAAAGTTAAACATTAATATATTAAACATGTTAAAACTGCATTATAAACAGAAAGGCTATTCAATTTGTTCAGTCAATGGGAGCAACATTAAAATCATAGGAGAGAACTCAGAACAGTAAATAAAAAAAAAGGCCTAGATCTACTAGAAATATTCACTCTAGTCTACTACAGTTGTCACAGTTTCTAATATGAATTGAATCGGCTACACTGACACTGTCCCTATAATCTGATAATATACTGTATAGGCTTACCCCTTTTACATGTGTTGGCGTCCCATTTAGGCCAATTTGGCGCCTTTCGAAAATAGACATTTTATCGCTTAATGGTAGACATACGTCACTAGTACATAGTCTATACTGTATGAAATAACCTGCTGTCAGACTAGGGCTCTCTAAATTTTATGAACGCTAACATTGCGAGGGACTGATTTCACCAAATATTCTGGCCGCCAACTTAATGGGGTATGTGGATACTGTAGTCTTGTCTTGAAATAATACAGGTCTAAAATGATGTCAGTTATGTGACGCTGCCCAGCAGACACAAGACATTGAATCAATGTTGGTTTAACGTTGGTCCACCGTCTACGACGCTGAACCAACGTTAAACCAACATTGACTCAACGTCTTGTGTCAGCTGGGTGATGCACGTGAGTTTTCCGGCTGTTCTATTTTTAGCTCTATGTCCACGCTACGCCGTTGCACGGCCACACACACGCAGTGCAGATGCACACAGTCACGGTATACACTACCTATGGTCAGTGTGTACTGTTATTTGTATAACAGTGGCGGATTTGATGCACGCGCTGAATGATCTGATAGTAAGTAACATTGCAGAAGCGCGTGAACAGACGAATGATGCCGCAGCCTCAGGTAATGTTAGGGTTAGCATAGGGCCACAGTCTGGGTTGGTCACCATCAGGCATCATCATGACGATCAAGCCAGTAGGCCTACGTCGAGGTGCGCTGTTTTTCGCGCTCCTTTAATTGAGTATAGGCGAGCGATGGAGCGCGAGCGCGATCGCGCTCTTTAAACGTGAAGCCCTGGAATAGCCACTCCGATTTAAATTTGGCATGCCATGCCCATGCCTGAATGATTTGGGTAAGAATTGGAAACCCGGTACCGCCACTTCTCTACACGCTCACTATAGGCACTACCACAAAAAATATAATTTGCTAATAATTATAATTTTATTGGCTTATGTTGTAGACCAGACTTAAATTAAGAAAAAACTTTTTAAATACCTCCAATAGTTTTTGAGATATTGAAGTTTTAGTGACCAAGAAAACGTGTTTTTTTCTGCCAATTTGGCCATACAAACAAGTAAGAGGTTTTTGCGTCCATTTACATGGGGAAATTACTGTAAAATGTGCTATTTTCATAAAAAACTGTAAATTTTATTCTCTGGCGAGCAAAATTTTGAAATTTTACAATACAAACATATACTTTTCAGTTCGTTAGACTCTTTGCTACACGCAAATTACCGTGTGTTAACAATTATGTTTACATTGACCTTGAGGTTTGAGGTCAAAGGTCACAAAACCCCATTAAATCACCCTTATGTCACCCTACTCTGAAATGACAGAAATGGACCAAATAACAGGTAGTTAGACATATTTGATATGTGGCCAGTACTTTAATGAATCCTAACCCGAATAGATCTACACATGGTGACATGGATTGGGGTTTGGCTTCATAAGGCTGTTACCCCAAGGTCATTGCAAGGTCATCTCAAGGTCACAGCAAGGTAAAATCAGCTTAAAAAGTGTAAAAATAACTTATTTTTGTGTTTTTTTGCTCCAATTCTAAACATTTAAAATGTGCGTGATGGTCAGAACTGACCTGGACACCAACACTGAGGTACAACAAACACACCCCAAGTGGTTAAAGGGGTAATATAGGGGTTAGAGGGGTAATACCCCATCAAATAATCCTAAATGTCACCCTTCTCTGGAATGACGGAAATGGACTAAATATTAAACAGATAGATTGACTTATTTGGAGATGTGGCCATCACTTGCATTACACTAATGAATCTCAACCTGAGTACACATGGTGACATGGATTGGGGTTGGGCTTCATAAGACTGTTACACCAAGGTCATTGTAAGGTTGTTTCAAGGTCACAACAAGGTCATATCAGCTCAAAAGGGGTGAAAATAGCCTTTTTTTGTGTTTTTCTGCCCCAATTCTGTACATAAAATGTGTATGATGGTCAGAACCGACCTAGACACCAACACTGAGGTACAAAAAACACACCCCAAATCGTTAAAGGGGTAATATAAGGGTTAAAGGGGTAATACCCTATCAAATCACCCTAAATGTCACCCTTCTGACGGAAATGGACCAAAATAAAAATAACAGGTAGATCGACTTGTTTGGAGATACGGCCAGCACTTGCATTACACCTAATGAAACCTAACCCAAGTACACATGGTGACATGGATTGGGGTTGGGCTTCATAAGGCTGTTACACCAAGGTCATTGTAAGGTCATTTCAAGGTCACAACAAGGTCATATCAGCTCAAAAGGGGTGAAAATGGCTTATTTTTGTGTTTTTTTGCCCCAATTCTGTACATTTAAGATGAGTACATGTGATCAGAATCGTCCTAGACACCAACACTGAGGTACCGGTACAACAAACACACTGCCAGTGCTTGAAGGAGTAAACTAGGGGTTAAAGGGGTAATATCCCATCAAATCACCCCTATGTACCGGTAACCCTTCACTGAAATGACAGAAATGGACCAAATAACAGGTACATTTATGTAGAATGACTTATTTGGTGATGTGGCCAGCACTTGCATTACACCTAATAAATCCCAACCCAAGTACACATGGTGACATGGATTGGTGTTGGGCTTCACAAGGCTGTTACCCCATTGCAAGGTCATTGTAAGGTCACCTCATTGCCAAGGTCACAGCAATGTGAAATCAGCTCAAAATAGGTGAAAATAACTTATTTTTGTTTTTGCTTCAATTCTGTACCTATATAGGCACCTATGATGGTCAGAGCTGACCTAGACACAAACACTGAGGTACAAAAAACACAACATAAGTGGTTAAAGGGGTAATATAGAGGTAGGAGTAATACTGCATCAAGACACCCTTATGTCACCCTTCTGTTAAATGACGGGAATGGACCGAATATTAAACAGGTGACATGGATTGGGGCTGGGCTTCATGAGGCTGTTACCCCAATGTCATTGTGGTAATCTCAAGGTCACAGCAAGGTCAAATCAGCTTAGAAACGCAGTGAAAATATTTTAGTTTTGTAGTTTTCGCTCAGATTCGGTACATTTGAGATGCTTATGATTACTGTATTAAATAATTAAGTATACATAGCCTACATGTACAGGGAGAATGGGCGCTTATTAGAGTATTATTTTAGTGATCACGAGTGTACATGATTGTTGGTTTCATGCAGAAAATTGTAGAATTATTTAACTTGAGAAAAGGATCATTCCAGCATTTGGTATTGAATTGATCGGAGCACAAATTAAATCAGACAGCAGTGATACAGTTTTACTGCAGTATTGTCAGTGACCAGTGTTTTCTGCAAACACATATGATTAATTTTCACCCACTTGATAAATTATTTAATTTAGCACTTCAAGGGTTAAAAATATCTGTTAGTCATGCCTACAGTCCATGACAGTAGGCCTACGTAGAAACACAGTCTTGATCAGTCATTATCAGTGTTCATCGCCGGTCAATACATTTGCTGTCAGCTTCCCTCGTAGTTAAACACGTTGTGTACTGTACGGGTGGGGAGTGTGATATCTAGGGAACAGCAGGCATAGACGCTACCGGCGCATACATTTAGCGTCACCATACCCGCCGAAAATCTCGTCGAATACCATACTGTTTATAATTGAAACAGCAGGCGGGATTCAACAGCCTGGAACAGCGTGTGTGAGTGTAGCACACAAACCATGCTGAAAATTCTTCATCTGCTGGCGACTTGATTCTTTGAATGATATAAAATACCACTATCCCCATAATTCATCCATTTTACGTAAATAAATTATATCCAGAAGTTTCGACGCACATAATATAATATAGGGCAACAGGTAATAATAAATTCATGAATTATTAGGCCTAGCAAGACGGGATGAGGATAATGAAGAGCATGCTCTTAGCTGTTCAGCGCAACGCCACAAAGGCATTTGTCTGCATGACGTCGTTAAATTTTCTGCGGCAGCGTGTTTTCCGAGAAAACAACGTCAGTTTTGCCGATATTAGCCGATTCAAATGCCCGGCGCTCATTCGCGCTTCACCCAATTTGCATAAAACTTCGCAATCACATATATTTATCAGTACTTTACATGGCTATATGTACAATTGTCTACAATATCATAACAGAATATTGAAATTTTAACTTATTAATACACAAGGTCTCTTTCCAGACCCACCAAATCCTCAAAAATTGACCGAAACCCGCCGAAATCATAGCGCGACTTCTCACTGATGTTCCGAACACAAACAAATAAAAATATTTTACCATCACGATTATCTCATCCCACACCAAGCCGAAGTATCGTGCAATACGTTTAGGAGACTTGGGTTGCAAAACGCAATGTTAAAAATAGGCGGAAAAAAATATGTTATTTATGACGTCATATGGTAGTGACTACTCACTACATACATCCACCTGTCACACCCCCTGGACCTCAGGGTCTGTAAGTAAGAGGGAAACTACAACACACGGACCACGAGTCATGACGGTGGAACTGGCTGGTCCTTCAATCTTCATGCCCTGGAACCTGGCTGGGCGGAATGGAAAGAACGGCGACGATGCCGCCGGCGGACATTATCATAATTTACGAACAGTCACACTATACTTGAATCCTGCCCCATTAAAAATCTAAATCATTTAGCAAGTAAGAAACAGCGTCAAAAATAGAAACCTTTCCTCCAGCAGAGTTTTTTGGCAACATTCCCATTCCCCATGGCAATGTTGGATCTGAATCTCTGTCGTCCATTTTTGCGGCTCTTTTAGCAGAAAGTCTAAAGTCTCTTTTACACGTCTTCAAAAAAAGTATTCTTTGGGAGGTAAAATTTACTGCAATTTTTTTTTAAATAGAGTCTACCCGGAAAACAATGGGAGACTCAGCAAAGACGAGGCGTTGGCCCAATGTTGACTTGATGATGACCAGCCTTCTAGACAATAGGGAATCATGAATGGGCCAACGTCAGCCCAACGCATCGTGCTTCTAGGGAAGCTAGGCCACTTCTTTCAAATCCAGCTGAGGAAAAAGATATCTAATAGGGCCTATCCAACAGAAACGGACGATATCAAACTGTTTTCAGACAGAAGGCTCAGACGAAAGGCTCTTGATCAAATTAAAGGGAAATGGAGTGAACGGAAAGGTATTGTCATGGGTAAAAGCATTTTTAACAGACAGAAGACAAAAAGTGTTACTAGTTAGGCCTAACCGATCTCAATCCGACTGGGCAAAATGTAGGGTATGCTCTTGTGACAATGTGTATATGTAGTATATTTGTTACTAATTCAAATCCATTTATAGATTTGCTTGATAAAACTAAAAATCATAAACCGTGGAGGGGTAACTTTAAACATTTTCAAAGTTACCCCACATAATTTTTCTTGAAGAGGCTTAAACCTGATAACAATGTAACTTCGTAATTTCGACATCGAAGGGGAATTAACCAAAAAGCTACTACTATATCCAACAACATGGATGTTTAACTTTTTTAAAGTGAATTAATTGTGTTATTTTGATGTTCAAAGTTATCCGTTATTTTAGTGTTCGAAGTTACTCCATACATATGTGTTTAAATATCCCCCCCCCCCCAAAATAAAAAAATTAATAAAAATTTAAATTCATCTGTTAGGTGTCAGTATTTGGTATTTTATTGAGTCAAGTGGATTGAAAATAATCCCTTCTATTTTTTCCTCTGCATCTATTAATATAATTCATTGCTAACTCAAATATGGCACATATATAGAACCATATGCCACTTACTTCAGTGTTCAAAGTTACCCCTCATTAGGGGTAAAATTGAACACAATTTGTTGAAAAAGTACCTGTTAGCTACAGATACAGAAAGGCACTCAATCTCTATGCAGGTGAATTTCTTGAATATTCCAGCATTTTCTGGCAATCCATGCATAATTCCGAAAATGTGTTTAAAGTTATGGTATCCCAGTTGACAACTGGATCAACGAACGGCTGCACCACCCCTTTATAGGCTGAGCTAAAGTTAAAGTGTGTGTTAGCTGGCAGATGCAGTGGATTAATTATTAATTGTATATTGTAGATAGATAAATCATCCACGTGTTGGATATTGTGAGCCGTTTATGCAGATAATTCGTAGTTTTGTGAATCTGTGGGAACCCGCGTCTCACCGTTCGGGCTGGTTCGGGCGTTTCTGACCTTTGACAAAAGACAGTAGCCCGCCCAGCCTCAATTTCGAATCGCGCTGCATCAAGCGATGCGCGCCACTTACTCCTAGGCTGCCGAGTTGAGCAGACGTCTTGCTAGACTCAAGCGCCGAGCCGCTGGCTAGGTTGTCGCGCTCTGTGTGGAAATGTGTGCACTAAAGCTGTTACAATGTCTAAACTAAATAAACAAGAATAAACCGAAAGATGAATTAATGGAGTCATTTGTGTTCCGTCGTTCTGACGGGAATGGAGACTGAAGGGAAGAGAGATGGGGCTGGTCCAACCAATCCCCTATTGGTGAGAAGCCCTACACTTACAAGCCTACTCAATCATTGATGAACTACGTCTATGCTTTCTCCCACGAATAGCTGATTACAGCATTGGCCAACTGCTTTTACTCTCATTACTGGCAAATTAATTAAAAAAACAGAGATTGTCTGGGGACAATCTCCCCTATCTGGAAAATAATATTCAACGTTCCAAACATCCAAAGGTGAACGGACGCTATCAATGTTGTGGGGCATGACTGGTGTGAGTGAAGAATAATTAATTAATTCATTTATTTGTTAAAATATATTTATACAGGGTGTATACATGTTAGCAAAGATGCAATTTTTTATAATATGTCCCCTGTTATACATTTAATAATGTGCACAAAAAACTGATCACAAGTCGTTTACCCTTGGACAGACAGACAGACAGACAAACCATTGCAAGTTACATGGCTGGGAGACCCTCGCTAAGACTTAAAATAACCACTGTCGCGAGAGCCACTTAGATTTCAGACTGCTTTGCAAATCAACTTCCAGCTATATAAAAGCTTCTTGACCCATCGCAGTAGCAGATAAGAATAAAAGAAACCTCGATTACAATGTCATCAAAAATAAATCTTAAAATAATGTAATACCCCCAAATATCTGCACTAGGGCGGGAGGCTGCAGTCAATCCAACACCTTAAGCCGCTTGGCACAAAGAAACAAAAGCAACTGAAGTAGGCACACTCAAGCGACAAGAGACCCAACGCTGCCGTCCTGTCGGCCGTCAAACACAACAATCGACAGACACTCCGCCAGTGCTAGGTACACTCGAGCCAGTGCTCACCGCCCTTGACATTCATGTCCACAATCCCAAGAGGCCGATAAAATCATTTTGCAGTAGGTTCTTAATCTTTATCCTGCCAAGTTAATTTATTTTCATTTTCAATCGCTTGAGGTTGTGTCTCGCTACTGCGATCCACAACCTCAAGTGGTTGAAAATTACTCATATCGGTTTAACTTGAGACCAAACATTACAAATTTCAATGTTAAACAGTCATTTAATTCCCCAAACCAGTGGTTTAATCGGTTAATAAAACGGATAAAAACGACTATTGTCGTGATTATAGCAGGCAAAGGGTTAAGAAAGTAATAATTCAAGCACTGGGTTTGAACCTGTCCTGATAATCGTCCCTTTTGTTTTAACTAAGGTTAACTTTTATTGATTATCATCGGCCCAACACTGAGCAGTGTTGTCGGTGACAGCATCACGCTAAATAAATACGTTGTGTACATATAATCGATCTAATGTCTCTAAAATTGAGTGTTTAGCCCTAATTGTTATCATCTTTCGATCTAAATTAGTATGAAGTGGAAATTGTAAATAGCTGAGAGAAATGTATCTGCACTGTCTCCACTTGCACTGTTGTGGTATTTCTATGTTACATATGGATAATGAGTTGTGGTATATGGAATTAACATATGATTTTTTATATTTTATTTCTTTGACGTTAGGGTCTTGTAAAGAGTTCACCCGAATAATTCACATCATGCATGTGACCTGATCTGACAAAATGAATCGCACGTCATTATTTAAATATTGGAGATATTAGCATATCCTGAATCTAAACAAAGTTGCCTTTAATAAATGTATTGTAAAATGTAGGTGCAGATTATTGAAGGATTAATATTATTACATTTCCACAGCTGGCCTGTAAATCCATTAATCTAAGATTGTATCTGTGAGTTGATATATAGGTTTACTGCGGTTATGTCATTATTTGTCACTCTGTGGCCTCCATTAAATAAGTAAAATAACTTTAGTAGGACTTAGAAATAAGGGCATGGGGTGATAGTCTTGATTTCACACTTACAACTAATATACATGCCTTATTAGAATAATCGTATACTATTATCCACTCCATGATAGCATGCCAAAATATTGATATTTTAGTGTAAATTTAATTTTAGAGTAAAATGGTTATTGTTTATAAACTTTTCGTACTCCTGGAACTGGAGTTTATTTTTCAAGTGGACCCTCATGAGCAACCACTAGACGCCGCATAATAAAATTTGGTAGGCTACATAGCCCTCAGGGCTTTAATGTGGCATATTTGAAGGATGACATCAAGGTCATTTGAATGTCAAGCAGCTGATTTTTTGAAGAAATTACAAATTTTCCAGTTTACCATAGGATTTGTGTTATGGGGAAGTAGGCTACCATACATGTCCTGAGACTTTAATGAACATATGTGGAACATTCTAATATTCGTACCAAGGCAATCGGGCAACAATATAATATAATTGATTTACTGTTGGACCCTCGTCTGTGACTCTGGCCAAATATTGATACAACATCGGATTTATGTCTCTTTTCGTTTACTGGGACATTTTTACATGCATGCAACAATCTACACTGACTTATCAGTGAGTGTCACAGTACGTCACATACGGAGATTTTTTGTATAATTTGCTATTAAGAAACATCAGGGGTCTCTGTCGTCTGTGACATCACCACCTGCCAACCAGCAATTCATAAAATTGCACAAGCCGTGAGGTACACCCAGTGCGCGACACCCCACAAGCCTGTTATTAAATATAGAGGGTATCCAAGAGTGTGCTACTTTCAATGTATCTATAATTATTTTAATAAACTTTTTGAATCATGAACAAAGCACAATTTTTACTATATGCTGTATATATCCGTATATATTCAGCCTAGATATTTTCATCTCATTTTTCAGAAGTGTCAATTCTTATAACATGAATTGGATCATTTTGCACTCTGTGAGGCGACCATTCCAAAAATAGTCTGGGCTTTTCACACATCTAGATGCGACAGTACAATCAGTGGCTGTGACCCCTGCTGGTGATTATTAGCTAGTCGGGAGATGAAGACCAGTGTATGAATTACAGACACTGGCGAAACAAGTGAAGCAACAATCCCACTCTCAGTAACTGGACGAATTAAATGTATTTAATTACAGTGTTTAACATCATACTATATTTCTCTCTAACTTAACCCACAAAACGCCAAATTCCAACTAGGGCCAAAGGCCGCCTGTGGTTGGGGCTGAGGGATGTGACATATTATATGTGACCATTTCAATACAAAGACGAGGCCTTGAGCTAATGTTCCTTCAATGACGGGTCAGCGTCATACACAGTGGACCAATATTGAAATTAGCCGAATATTAGGCCCTACTGTTAGGGTGGGGCTTCCACCATAGGGCTCATATCCCGAATTACAAAACAGACACCTATGCTATATGTGACCTGGAAGGCCTACAGGTATAGACCCTACTTTGCAGGGGTGAGCATGTGAAAATTTAAAGATTATGACTCCAGTGTCGGAAACCTGCGCTGTGGCGGCATCACAGCCAACACACGCGCTGACACGTGAAATTCACTTAATACAGTCTCAATACTGGACCAGCATCTCAACAGCTGGTACAACATTGAAATGACGTTAGGGTAAAGTAACCTGTCTGCACGGGGATGCTTTGACTTGCAAACGCCGCACGCATATCGGATAGGCCTATAGACATGATAGACGTATGACACAAAATATATTATGCCCTATTCATGACATTCATTGATGTAGGGTCTATAAATAACAAAGAGATCAATTGGGCCTACACGATTAGGCCCTATAAGGGTGACTCAGATTGGTTGTGGGTCGAGAGGGTTGTGGGTCGAGGGGCTATGGGTCGAGCGTTGTGGTTCGAGGGGGATATGAAGGTAACCCTAAGTATTACACAATATCAGCTAAGGCCTAAGCAAAATTGTGACAGTGTAGTGGTAGTATACCAGCAAACACGATCGAGATGTTGAACCAATGTTGGGTTAAGGTTGGGCCAGCGTCGCAGACATTAAAAGAACGATAATCCGTCATTGGATCTCGTGTTTTCTGGACTTTGTCCAATAAGCCGTAGGCTGCGATAGCTGTCTGACGTAACTGCAATGATATTGCAGCTTCCATACATAGATGATCTTGTCATCCCGGTGTGAAGTCTGAAAATATACCCCCCCCCCTCCTCCCAGATTATACCCGGGTAGATTGTGGGCACCCCAGAATCTACTCCGGGGTAGATCCTGAGCAATAGCCCCAGGGTAGATTACAGTGGCTCCCAGAATCTACCCCTCCCTCCCAGGATCTATCCCCCTTTATTGTGCTTGTGAAGTGTATTTGGCTCCCAGAATCCACCCCTCCCTCCCAGAATATATAGGCCTACCCCTCTTTTCAACAACTATATGCGACCCTCCCGGAATCTATCCCTCCCCCCCAGAATATACCCCTCCTTTCAACAACTATATGCGACCATCACAGAATCTACCCCTCCCCCCAGAATATACCCCTCCTTTCAACAACTCTATGCGACGCTCCCAGAATCTACCCCTCCTTCCCAGAATATACCGGTAACCGGCCTTTCCAACAAACACAGCACATTGTCTCTGTGTCGTGTGAACGCTGACCCAGCGTCCACAACGCTGGCCCAACATTAAACCATCACATGCTAAATGTGTTGTTTTCCCAGTAGTCAGCAGCATGATGTAGACCTGTTGTGAGGATACAGTAGGCATATGCACAGCAGTCTGGCGGCAAAGAGTGCTTGAGCACATGGTGTGTATGTATAATAATGTTGAGGAGCGGCAAATCTCCAGAAGAGCTCTATTTCTTGGTGTTTTTTCAAACAAAAATAAACATTGTTTAACTTTGATTTTCCATTAGTACAGGTTCTTAGGTGCCAGGAACTGCAATCCGTTGGGTGTGCATCGTTGCTCATAGCATTCTAAAACGCGATTTTATACATGGGGGTGTATGATTTTTCACAAAATCGAAAAAATTGAGAAAATTACTTAAATTCGTGTCCTGACCTTAATAGTGGTCCAAATTCAACATTCAACATAAGTACCATATGTTTGTAATGACATATACTTAATGACATAAGTACCTGTTTGTAATGACACCCTGTAGTCGTGTAAGCAATACCCTCACATAGACATGCTCTTTAACCACTACAGTAGATAAATTATAAATTATTTTCAATTTTTTGTTTGTTTCAGGTTTGAGAATGTTTATTTTAACATTCTGTGTCTGATTGTGATGTTCTCGTGACTTAAATATGCAGTATTATTGTAGCCCTATACATTAGCTTAGCCATAATATTTCATTTGTATATCTGTGAATTATATTGAGTTCTCAAGATATGAAATAGTGACCTTACCCCTCTACATCCCAATTCAGCTCAGTTATCATACAATTGTAGAAACTCATTGATTTAAATATTTCCAAGTGTTCCAATCAATATAATTAAACTTGTAAAGAGTTTTTCTGCGTACTGAGACATTTGACATTTTCAAACAAAAATAAAAACATATTTTCTAAGGTTCTTAGGTGTCAGGAATTGCAAACTGTTTTGTGTGCATCCGTGTGAATCACTTTCAAAATTGCGAGTTTATTATTAGAAGATAAATGAGATTCATAAAAAAATGTTACTGGTCCAAATTCAGCCATTGAAGTTTCAAAATATCTGGAATCTTTAGAATTAGCCTACATTAGGAATACTCATTACCACATTATTTTCAGATAATGGGGGAAATGGGCTATTTTTTCATCCATCTATTTTGTTTTACTTTTCAGATTGCTGTGACTGATTTTCAGGCTTTATGGCTAAGCTGTGCATTATTCTTGTAGCCCTATCTTTTGGCGTTACAATAGGAATAATTCTATATATCTGTGAATGATATTGAGCTCTCAAGGTATGAAATAGTGCCCCCCTCCCCCTGAATTCAAAGTTGTTCCAATAATCATAATATTTGAGATACTCACTGATTTATACATTTGCGGTGTACAGCGCAATAAAATTTAAACTTATATACATGTTTTTCTGTATGCTGAGTAATTTCCAATATGGTCAGTTTTTATGATACACAAGGTGATGTTGTCAAAATTCCACCATGGCCGCTATTTTTACAAAAGTTAAGGGACCCATCACTGGCTCGTAAATCGTTGCAGCCATTCGAACATCGCTATCGAATCATCTCCGAGTATAAACTATGGTATGAAACTCCCATATTATCAGCCGTAATGGTCTCTTAAAACAGTGCAATCCGTAGAAAAAAATGAATGATATACAGATGATGACATAAGGGTGGGATGATGGGGCATGGTGGATTATTGAAATGTATCTCAGATCAATTTAATGCTAAGACACTATGGTCTTTCGAACAGCTCCGCTATCCAAGGGTCGAATAGTCTCAACCAGGGGTCTGGCCGGACGAATGGTTGCCAACTGGTGGCTTCGTCACTCTCAAGCGCAAGCATTTATTCGTACGGAAGCTCATGAGAGTAAGTAACCTACATTCAGCCGATGTGGGAATCCGCCCAAATATAATAGCCAGAGTAATCAGGTCATGAAGGCTGTAGCTTCTTCCTAGCCTAGTGATGCTAACTTCTTAATGAGCTGCCCCATGTGGGAACGAAAAATACCATTAGCCTACTTTTACCATCCAAGTTACCCAAAGTAGGACTGCTGGTTTCTGGGACATAACTGACATTTGGAATAACTACTGAAGCACCTCTACCTGATTTGCTACTTTCTAAGGCATGCATGCCTACGTGTGATCGTAGACCTCTAGATATGGACAACCAACAGGCGCGAGATAATCGTGAACTTGCGGCGCGCATGCGCGTCTAGAAAAAGGAATAACTGCTTTCCGGTCTACCTTTCATGCTGTCTATTTATGTTTTTTATCGGCTCTATAGGCGAGTGATTTAGGCTATTTTGTCACTATAATTTAAATTACTGAACCAACTAATTGTTCAAAATAATGTAATTTTTTATGTTTATGCTAAATATATACATTAAAAACAATGACAATTGAGGTTTAAAATTTAAATTAGACGCCAAAGTGAACCTGTTTCAAACTTGACTGTAGGGATCACTAAGCCAGCATGTCAGTAGACCTTAATTCGTACAATTGTCATATTGCACTTAATACATGTATAGACGTCAAATTATAGGTGTATTGGACATGGTGTGTATACGTCTATGATCTATGTCCACATATTTTCACGGGGGAAGGATACTTTATGGGCTTGGATGTTTTATTCTTGTTGTAATATTTAAATACTTTTGATTATGAAGCAGAAGGAACTATTATAATGTATTCATTTATCGAATACATTTGTTACGATTTGAAAGATATTGATATTAATAATTAATTTGACTTTGATTGAAATTGTGATCAACACAATGTTTACATACCCATAAAAAACGATCAAAAAGCACATGATTGACAGTTTACAGCGGAAGTAAACTATCCCTTTTCTCGCCAATTCTTGCAGACGGAAGCTCATACACATCAATCAGTGTCGTGAGATTTCAAGTCGGTTGTCCATTCCCTCGATGTCTATGGTGTGATTCATGCCACTAAATCCAGTTTGCTCATTGTGTTGCTGATGGTGTTGTCTCATTGTCACGACGACTGTGTTTAATCTGTCACCTTAAGCGGTATTGTTGTTGTCGTCTTTCAAGGTCTTCTTACTTTCTGGCACTGATACCTTGTCTTCTTTTAGATCTAGCTTGAGCTTTCATAAGTTTGGATTCGACTTTCTATAGACTCAGCCTTCAACAGAATGTCTTTTCTGCTATAGTTTTAAAATTAGTTGGAACACTGCTGAGGTATGGAAATTATCACCGCTGACCAATCAATATGATGACATCTCCCTGTATATTGTGCAGTCACTTCTGCATTCGAAGAATTACAGTCAGTTGAGTCAGCTTGCTTCTGCACACTGAATAATCTTGAGAAGAGCTGGCAGTAATCTTTCAGCACTTCTCAGCACTTTAAACATCTGGAAACATTGCCATGCTTGTAGACATAGGAACACTGAAAAGTGGACCAGACGTTTTTTTTCTATAGCTGCTGGTTATTAGGCCAACAAACACCACTTCGTTCTTTTTGATGTTACGTCATTTACCGGTAGGTCAGCTTACTCTATTGGAAACGGTTTCCCTTTCAATACTGCTTGCATTCTTTAGACCTTCTCATCAAAAGCCGTCACGGCAGGTGAAATTGCTGGTAATAGCTATATCCTTAATACTTGATATGACCTAATACACTACTTTTAAATGCTGCTGGTCAAGGAACATCATTTACCTCATGGTGAAGCAATTTAATTCCGAAGCGGATCGGAACAATGCTACCATTGACAATTGTTTCAAGAGAGCTGCAGGTCCCCCATACCTGCTCTTCTTTGACACATATACACGACGTTTAAATGACTGGATCTTGGAATAACGCCACCTTTCACATACTGAGACACTTGCAGCCTCTCAAGGCTGGGATAAGATTTTGAGATGTTAATTGTATGATATGCCGATGATATTATCGTGGTCAGCAACATTGTGTACCATGGAATTGATACCAATGACATGTTTTATTATAGAGACATATTTATTAGTAGCGATGCTGGGACTGCATAATCAAGAAATATAGCATGGAGTGTTTTCTTTAAATTATGTTTCAACATGTCACGTCATATTATTTCAGCAAACTTCGCCTTTGGATAACAAAATTTTATGTGTTAGCTTGTGGGATAAATTTTTCTATATTCTTTTTAAATGTCAGGACATATAACCCTCTTTGATGCGCTTCAGCTCAAAGACGGGTGGGTGGATAACAGTTATTTGGTAATAATCAAGTCAAAATGTACACTTTTTCAGCATTGTCACTCATTCCACTGATAATCTTCAGTCTTTACCTGGATGATAATGCAGACAAAAAAACAGGAGTGAGTTTCAGAATTTTTAAAAATGCAGACAGTTAATCTCTGAGTAGACCTAGCTGACATTATCCACATACCCTGTTAAACATCCCAGCGATTGAACTCTGTGAGAGAGCTGGGCCAAGTGTAGTTGAAATTATAATTATATGCCCTTGTTGTAAAAGTGATCCATCTTAAATTGTACCAGCCGATGCGGCTCCGCCAGTTCTGGCACGTCAGGAGAGACAATGTCTACATTACAACTCCTCTCACCAGAAAGGGAACATAGGTCACTAATTAATCAGATGTCTCACTTTCATTTATCGGCTCATGATAAACGCCACCAGGCAAGCGCTAGGCACCAGTACCACAGTTCAGCCAGAGCATATATGGCTGACTGTCGAAAATAGATACTTTTATACCTCTCACTAAACTCGTCGTTTAAGCCCCATAAATTAACAGTTATTGCTATGTGCTTCAAAATAGCGACACAGCCATGCAAATAGACAATATTGAAAAGTTCAATAAATGTCCGAAATGCATTATAGTTAGCTGAATTGTGATCAAATGCCTACTGGAGTGTATTCAAATTAGAACAAACAAATTCAGAATATATACAAGCATAATTTGATGCATACTGTATATAAAAGTATAATTTGATACCAGTATCACTGAAATAGATATTATTTGAGAGAGAAAATTGTTATGCGATAGCATCTGGCACTAGAAAAGGGAATTTGAGGTACCAGAAGAATATACAATTTGACACCAATATCATTCAAACCGGCTAAGAAGATCCATATTTGTGAGAAAAAATGGTACCTTCTTGGCTTTCAAAATTAGGAAAAACTAACGCGGCGTACAAAACAGATATAGTTTAACACAAAGATCACACAAGTCACATAATTCATTTTATGAAGAAGTACATTTGGCGGCCATCTTAAAAAATGGCCGCCATCTTGGATTCTAAGAGTATTAAAATAAACTCGACATGTAAGACAACTAATGTTTTGACACTAAAATGAATCAAATACATGAATTAGCTCCCTATTTATTAGAAAATTGGTAATTAGAAATTCCTTTGGTGGCCATCTTGAAAAATAGTCGCCATCTTGGATTTTCCATTGGCTAGCTGTCGTATGGAATGCCAAAGCATACTCTTAAGAACCATCATGCCAAATTTTACTTCCAAATTGTTGTTAGTTGCTCCACAGTAACAGTTGGAACACATTTCAAGAGCAAAATTAAGATATGCTGTTATACTCGGCCGGAATAGTAATTTAGGGGGGGGGGTACATAAACGCACCCTGAAGGTTCAGTTATCTTGAAATATCTTTGCGTGAATTTTTTTTTGAAGGTTTTTGGGTATGAGAATTTGAAAATACAACTTCAGGGCATATACACCTTTAAAAATGTCAAATATATTGACATTGCTACATTTTTAAATCTAAAACAATAAAATAGGTCAAAACATACCCATTTCACAAAATATAAGAGTTATTTTGGAGCCTATGTCTTTTTAATGCCTATAACGTGACTCAGTGTGTCATTCTAGACAATTTGGTAGGTGAATGGGTGAAATTTGACCAATATTAAGGCCCTGACATGAATTTAAGTGATTTTCAACATTTATTGATATATTGCATACCCTGTCTCAATTTTGAAGGTTATGCACAAGGCTGCACACGAAACGGATTGCAGTTCCTGAAACCTAAGATTATACACTAACAGAAAATCGAGGCTAGCCAATGTTTATTTTTGTTTGAAACAACACCTCTCTTTTGGCGATTTGCCGCTCCTCTAATGTAGCCTACGTGTCCAACAGACTCACAACATGATTTCCTGTCGGCCAATTGTCTGTGACATTGGCATAGCATTGTATTGGCATTGGGTCAAAGCATCGTAGTTGCTGGGTATGTATTCAGTGTTGTCTTGGCCCCTGCGGCAAGAACACAACCCCCCTGGTCAGTTCCTTAACAATTGACCCAATGCTGTTTAAATGTTGGCGCAGCGTCTTCAGCAGCGGCCAATACATATTAAAACATCATTTTGGATCAATGATTCTTGTTTGCTAGCCCAATGTCGGGATTACGTTGGCCCAACGTCTACGACACTGACCCAACATTGAACCAACGCCTCGTGTCTGATGGGATTGTGGGCTCTGGAGGGGTGGTGAGACTGACCTCATTCTCCAAGGCTAATTAATATTCATGATCACCCAGCCCTCTCACACATAACAAAATATGGCACGGGTCTACTATAGATAAAAATGGACCATTTCAAAAGTCCATACAGTCAGATGTGAAATCGTGTGAAGATGCTTATTGTATCAGGAATATTTGAGGCCACCCCCGGAAATGGTCTTTTCATGAATGAAATGCGCCTGTCTACAGGTTTTATGAATGACGTGACGTCACTTTTTGTCCCAAAGTTGTGTTTAGACAACCATAACAAGGTGACTGTGGCCAATGGCCCCACCCACAATAAAAAAAGACAGTACTAGCTTATATCACAATAAAACAATGTATTATGGATATATATATACATGTTTTTTATTCAGACTTAGCAACTTACAAACATTTCTAACAAGTATACCATCTTGTTTTCAAGTATAATCAGCTGGCCAATACATATATATACATATTTAGCATAGCAGCTGCATTTTTAATGTACACATACATATATATATATATATACATAAATATGTGTATATTAAAAATGCAGCTGCTATGCTATGCTTCTCGCCTAGTCTTTATTTTTTATGTATTGGTTGAACATACACAATGTTTAGACACCAGCTCAATGAAAAATGAATAAATGATACAAGATGAATAGTTACATATTACATTGTAGCAAACATAAATGGACATCAATTATTTTTTACAAAATACCTGACACACTCAATATGGCTACAACGTGTATCATTTTGTCATCTGCATTAATAAGTGAACAGTAAACGGTAATCAAGCAAATAAATGTTTTTAGAAAACATCAAAATTTTACTTAGTAATAAAAAAAGTATACAGTCTAGTCAGAGATATTTGATTTTCGATACAAAAAAATAAATAATATAAAGAAAACCCCTCTTAAAGCTATATATTCGCGTACATTTTTTGGATTCAATATTACACCATAAGCTATAGTAAGGCATATCATAACGTTGGGGCTAGATTGGGTTGTGAAGAATATTAAATTTACAAAGTTTTACACCTAAAAAGTAGCCAAATAAACATAATAATTTGAATACATTCCTTTCACGAATTAGTTTTCTTCTGATTTTTCAATACATATACTCCAAAACAGTAGCTTCACTCAATGAAATTTGAACTGTTATTTTTTCAGTATATTTTAGATAAGCACTATTTACAATTTAAATGAATTTGCATAGTAGATGTGAGTTGTGAAATAAATATGGAGGAAGTTTAACCCACCCTTTTTATCCATGCTGTATAAATTACAAGTGCTGATTTTTTTTCAGAAAATGTCTAAAATAACAACTTAAATTGATTTACAAGATGGTATATAGCAGGTGGTAATATAAAACTACCTTCAAACTGTTTCGCAAATGTGCTAATGACTAGTGTTTTATGGTACAAGGTTGAAAAATATATCCATAACATGCCACAGCTGCAATCAGATTTATTTGCTCAAACAGCAATAAAATTTATTTTTTGCGCGCAAAATTATACACAGTAAACCTACACAGTATCTTTCTTAGATCATACTTATATGAAGAATGGTTTTAAATCACATATTGATCATGATGGCATATTTGTACATACATTACCGGTATATATACAATTTTTAAAAATGCTTTATTGAACAACAATATAATAAATAATAAGCTTGCTGTGCTGTATATCTCATTCATTTGTAACTAGAATTGCTGATGCAATTTCCGGCTTGCTGACGCGAAATATCCTAGCAAACACGATACATTTAGCCAATGTTGTTTGTGTGCTGGCCCACCGTCTGCGACGCTGGCCCAACATAGAAACAGCATTGATTAAAAGTATCGTGTTTGCTGAGATGTATACTTATAAAAAATAAATTACTCAAAAATTAAATTATTGACTGGTCTACCACAATGTATTCATATAGTAATTAGAAAATGTAAACCAAGCACCCCCTTTACTTCAAGTCACACATACCACAAGTTAGCTACAAAAACGCAAAGTACTGCCACCCTTAAAGGGACTGGCCCAGACTAAAATCATCAAAAAATCGGTGATTTTATTTTGGGTTCTTAATATGACCATATGATGTAAACATGTATATAGACTAGAACTGCAAATTTTTAAAACTTTTGTGCTGCACATTCAACAGTTAGGATAGATATAGAGACAAAATTCCTGATTTCTAATTATTGACAACCATGTCAAAAATAGGAAATGCGGGAATTTCATATGGTCATATTAAGAACCCAAAATAAAATCACCGATTTTTTGATGATTTTAGCCTGGGCCAGTCCCTTTAAAGCACTAAGTATGACTACACAGGTAGACATTTACAATCCATTGTATTAGCAGTTAAATCACTCCAATTAGTGTTTAAACATAAAAATTTGCAAATGTTAGGTCTCAAATTGAAAACAATTACCCAATCCAAGTGGATGAAGTAAGAATAAGATAAATTCAGCGCTTCAAGGGTTAACCCTTTAACCGCCAAATTATTCAATCTGAATTTTCACCCACTTGAAGTTGTGTCTCGCTGACGCGATCCACAACTTCAAGTGAGTGAAAATTATTCAGATTTGACAAAATGGAGGTCAACTGTTTTCAAATATTTCTGATTGATGTCACATTTTATCTTTTACATGTTTAAAAGGTAGTACTTAATGTGCTAATCAAACATGAAAACCCGAATATATGCGGCACCTACGGTTAAAGGGTTAAAGTTACACAAACCACAAATTAGCTACAAAAAAGATATATATTAAAGCAGCAGTGACAAGTAAATGAGAGAATTTGTATAATGATAAGAGCCGCCAAGATATATATATACAGCAAAATGAAACATGACTGGCCAGCCAGTAGTAGTAAAAATAAGCTCATACAATATCTATATTTACTTACTCACATAAACTTTTCATAATTTAATGTGTATATGAGATATACTACATTGTGAAAGGAAGCCTCAGTATTGCAAATGTTTTTCAACATTCTAAGGCAAATTCACAACTAATAAACCAACACAAAAAAAACTCAGACAAAAGGTGAATAATTCATTTACATGTGTATTGGATGTTATTATTCACGTCCATTTTAACACTTGTGCTGCAACTTGGTTGGAAACATATATATATATATATAAGGGCCTAACACAAAAGTTATAGTGGTTATTAAGGAATGATTTTTCAACTTAGCAGCCTTCAAAAATAATCATGAGCACAGATGGTTCACCCATAACCATTTGAACCCTCACGATGCATCCAAGCATCATTTTGTATCACTGAAGAATAGCTTATTTTCCTACACCTAGGTTTTTACAACGGAAATTTTCATGGAACTTTTAAGCCCTAACAATGCATTAAAGCATCATTTCACATCTCTGAAGAACGGCCTAATTTTCTGAGATCTGGTGGTTTTAGAACAAAAAATTTCAGTATATTTTCTCATTTGCCACCCACTTCAAGTCATTTTCATCCACTACAAGTCGAGAATTGCGACAGCAATTCGCGGCTTGTAGTGGATGAAGATGACAATGGTAAACTCAGGCTTGAAAGGGTAAAAATAAAAATTCCTTTTTTTATTTGTCACCCACTTCAAGTCCTTTTCATCCACTACAAGTCGAGAATTGCGACAGCAATTCGAGGCTTGTAGTGGATGAAGATGACAATGATAAACTCAGGCTTAAAAGGGTGAAAATAACAATTCCTTTTTTCATTTGTCACCCACTTCAAGTCATCTTCATCCACTACACGTCGACAATTGTGACAGCAAAATAGTGGATGAAAATGACAATGGTAAATTCAGGCTTGAAATGGTTAAAGCGCTACATTATATTTATAGAACTTTTAAAAATATTCATGTCTTAGTTAGCTCTTTCCGATTCATTTGAATACCTATGATATGGGTCTACGGCCATTAGAAATATTTCTACTCTTACAGTGCAGGGATCGACTTTAGTCTACAGATGTCAGATTCTGACGACTGAAGTCTATTTCCACGCTGTAAGGGTTAAAGCGTCAAATTATTACCCACTAGATTCACAAATTCAAACAGCTAAAAATCAATTCTATATGCATAATTTGAACCAAAATATATTTGCCCACCTTGCAACTCTCATGCTCATTTTTCTTGCAAATGTTATTTTTTAAAAGTCAAATAAAAAGGCTAGAAATAGCTATAGATGCTGTACTCTGGATTAGAGAGCTAATTTTAACCCATAGTCTTTTTTACCCCATTTTATGAGCCAAAAAAATCATTGCTATTAGAAACAAAATGGGTGTTATCAAGATTCGCAAATGTTTTTTCTAAAATTAAAAAAATATGTGAAATTTTCACCCCTTTCAACTTGTGGGTCACGGTAGTGAGACACCAACTACAAGTGAGTGACAATTTAAATTAGGAACAATGCGGGCAGCAGCTTTAAATGTTCATTGACTTCATCTATGAATAGCGTTGATCAGACACAATTATTATTTTCTTCTCTCAACGAACTTAACAGCACCATTGAGAGGGAAATAAATTAAACAATTGTAATTGTTTCGATCGAGCTCACACATAATTCAATTTGCCAATTCTAGACACACTTTATTTACTACATTGTATTTTAAAAATTCCAGTTTACTACAGTGGTATTCAACAGTTGTTGCTTCGAAATGATGCATTTAAAAGTGCTGATCATTTATAGTATTTGAACATTTTTATTGCACTTAAAATATTAAATATTATGAGTATATATGCATGTTATGTGCTTGAATGAAGAATTGTGATTTAAAATTTAGGAAAATAAGCAAATATAAGAGTAGAAAGACACAACTTTAAGTGCATGAAAATTTAAAATATATCAATTGGTATTAAACACTTTCATCGTGGGAATCAGATGCGCTCTTCTAATGAGCTATCCCATGATTAAAATTCGTAGAATAATTTAGTCAAATATAACAGCCTAGCTGGACGTTACCCCTTGTGATGCTGGAATCTTATATATACAGTTTCAAGGATGTTATAGATCTATATAAATAGCACTATTAAAATTTTATAAAAAATAGTCTTGATGTCTATTTTTCATAAATAGTAATATTTTTTGTCATTTGAAGCTGGAAATTGTGTTAGTAATTCAACCTTCGAATGAATGAAAAATAGAAAAAAACAATGCAGCAGCACAAGGGTTAAAAATCGTATCAGCTAATCCCCAATTTGTAGATGGTGGTATCTCTACTGTGGGTCAACTTTTATTTTCAAAATCTGTCCACACACTGGAACAGTTAAATGTCACAGTGGAGCAAGCAGAATTTTGAAAAAAAGGGGGGGTCGATTGAAAAGTTAGTGCAATATCAATGGTATATCCAGTACAATCAATTTAGCATTTTATATTGGCATAGCAAGTGTCATAAGTCATAGCAAGAGCTATAAGTCACAGCAACACTGTTAAAATAAACTTTTGAATATCCATTATCGCAAAACATTGAAACAATACTCATCAGGATATTAATGTGATAATATAATATCAACAACACAGTTTTCCTTAACTATACAGATTGCATTCTTGGGAAAGCTGCCACTTTCTAAAAGGATCACTACTGGCTATGTATGTGAGTTTATGTTTGTTCGCATAATGACCTGTCTTCCTGTAATGTACAAGGCTTTAAAAACATCCACTCCATCAATGAAGAACACTGCTCAGATCCCACAGCTGAAAATAAAATAGAATTATTATATAATGAGAAACTTGGTACAGATATTAACTGGCCCTTATCCTAGCAGCAATCTATGCTAATAAAAGTGTTCTGTCTACTGTATTTTATATTTTCTAAAAATGTTACAGTATTTATTTTTTGTATAATTCTAAGTTTGAGTATAACCAACCCCAGCCTGCTAACTAGGTTGAGATGTGACTGTTGTCGACAAGAGTACATCGTAAGCATGTTGATAGCAATACCAAGGTGGCAATTTTCATTGACAGCCATTTATGTTTGAAAAAAATTTAATTTGCACACTCAAGCTCAATTAACGACAGCAGCTTCTAGACAATTCTACAAATTAAGATTTTCTGAGATTCTACAGCCCTAAACATTTAAATTTTTATTGGATTTTATTCTAAATCTTATATTTTTTCGGATATACTATGTCTTATTAATCCTTGAAGTGCTACACTAAATTATTAAAAGTTTCATCCACTTGAAGTTGTGTCTCGATACCGCAAATAACAACTAAGCGAAAATTACTCATGTATTTGTTTAATTTCAGACCAAACATTAGCAAATATTGATGTTTAAACACCCGTTTAATTCCCAATAACTGTGATTTAATCGGCTAAAAAAATAGATTAGAAACAACTATATACTCGCCGTCAAATTAAAAATGATCAACCAGGATCGCATGATTTTCAGCGATTGCTCCGTCAATTTTGAACCGATTTCCTTGAAATTTTGCAGAGGCCATTTTCTATTAAAATCCTAACAGGGGTAAAGTAAAATTTTCGCAAAATAATATTTAATATTTTAAAAGTTAGACCATTTGCCATGTAATAAAATTCTAAAAATAGTTAAATGGGGTTAAAGAGGAACGTCGTAATTTCAATTCATTACATGTCAAATGGTCTAACTTTTGAAATACGTGATATAATTTTATGAAATTTTCAGGGCTGTTAGGATTTGAATAGAAAATGGCCTTTGCAAAATTTGAAGAAAATCGGTTTAGAATTGACGGAGAAATCGCCGAAAATCATGCGATCCTGGTTAATTTGACGGCGAGTATAGTTGTGCTTAGCAGATTAAGGGTCAACTTGGAGAATGATGTCATCGTCACAACCTACGTAACAACAACAATCTGTCCACTATGCCCACCAAGTCTGGTCTTTCAGCACTAGTCCGATCATGTTTTTTTTTTTATTATTAAATAATGTTAAATGTATATACTATTTTAACCCAGTCATTGTGCCTGCAGATCATGTGTTTCCAGAAAATGCTTTTTTTATTACTTAATTTATCTAACTTATCTAACTTATTCAATTTCAATATATCATCATGTCTATATTATATTTTTTTTTTATGTAAATGTGACGATTCATCAGCCTTTTGGCTGCCATGTCTTTTTAGTTGAATAAACACCAATTATTATTATTATTATATTAAATTCAATGTGAATAAGATTGATACAGTTTTATCAAATGTCCAAGTGGAAAAAATATAATGAAAGCTCAGAATTGTGTTCCTTGAATAATTATAATATTTTGACATATACAGTCTCCAGCAATTATTTAAGAACATGCCATGTGGTGCATAAATGGGATATTGGTGTTTAACTCTTCAAACGCTGAAATAATTTGAGAAAAACATTGCAACCAAAGGGTTTTTTCACCTTGGTATCATCATAAATGTCTTATTTAGCTCTTTCCAATTCATTTGAATACTCATGTTAGGGGTGTACAACCATTAGAAATATTTCTACTCTTACAGTGCGGGGATCGACTTTAGACGTCAGAATCTGACGTCTAAGGTCTATCCCTGCGCTGTAAGGGTTAACCCTTACACTGCTGCATAAAATTTGCAGCATGTGTGGTTTCCCACTAAGTAATATCTGGCACGTTTTTTCTTCAAAAAACATCTGATGAACAAATGATATTAAAAGCCACTATATTACAAAATCAGTCAGTTAGCTATCTTTAAAGCGCAAAAAAAAGACACCACAAAACAAAAGTGAAAAAAAATTAAAAAAAAAAATTTCTATAATTTTTTTCTTTTTTTTGGTAAAGAATTAACTTGGTGACTATAGTCGCTCACAACAGGCTGCGCTTGGTTTATTACAGCAGTGTTAGGGTCAAAGGGTTCATACGAGTCAATGAGAAGAGACTTACCTTCATAATTCTGTCTTTCCCGATTGTAAGTAGCAGTTTTCTGGAGAAGTCTAGATCCATACACGTCACCATATGTTTGGTTTCATGGAATGTCGCCATCGGTGCTCGGCTAAAAAACAAAGGGATTTTATTTCAAAATATTCAATACTGAAACTCTATCATGGCTTTCTAGACCTATTACATATACAAATATATATATCGTCACCTTGGATATAAAAGGCTGTATCTGCCACTTTACAAAGTGACGATATATTTACATTCATTTTTAAGTTTCAAACCAAATATAAAGGCATTAAAATTGGAAAAATAATCTGTGGGTGATTATCAAATAATCAAATCTGCCATGTAATTTGACATTTTTCGTGATTTGCAGCAAGTAACATATAATCAAGATTCAACCCTCAAAGTGCTGAATTTTTTTAAGAAAACCTTGTAAGCCAAAGGGCTTTTCTCAGTTTGAAATCATAATAAATGTCTTAGTTAGGTCTTTCTGATTTATTTGAATAGCTATGTTATGGGTCTACGGCCAATAGAAATATTTGTACTCAGACTTTAGTTGTCAGAATCTGACGTCAGATTTGACGACTAAAGTCTATCCCCACGCTTTAAGGGTTAAATGCATAAATAAAGTAAATAATAATAGACATCCTACAAATATAATTATTTAGTTAAGTATTTTAACAAATTTAGTGGCATCTTATTTGGTTTGAAACTAGCTTAAAAATAAATATATACAGTCTAGCAATATGTTTGTATGTGCGTTGAAATAGGGTAGTACTTGCTCGTTGCTTGTGATATAAATATATACAGTCTAGCGAGATGTTTGTGTGTATGTTAAAATAGGGTAGTACTTAATGGCCGTCTGGGATATAAATATATACAGGTCTAGCAATATATTTGTGTGTGCGTTGAAATAGGGTGGTACTTGCTCGTGGTCTGTGATATAAATATATACAGTCAAGCAATATGTGAGTATGTATGTTGAAATGGGGCAGTACTCACTCATCGTCTGTGATAGTGGTATGACACGTGTCACAGACCCTGACATCATACTCGTATCCCATGCAAGGCAGCGACGACTTCTTCTGACTACATTTCGCACATATGGCACAGCCACATTTGCGACAGTGATGCTGCAAAAATAACATTGAATACTAAATATAACATCTATTTAGGGCTGAAGTATGTAAAAATTATATACAGTTGTCAAATTTGAATCAAAACGTATTCCAATCTAGCAGATTTAACTCTTCCAGTGCGGGGATCGACTTTAGTCGTCAGAATCTGACGTCTTCAGAATCTGACGTTTAAAGTTGATACCTGCACTGCAAGAGAACAAATATTTCTGATGACTGTACCACCATAACATAGGTATTCAAATGAATCAGGAAGAGCTGACTAAGCTAATTATGATGATCCTAAATTGAAAAAAATCTTTGGTCTCCATGATTTTTACGGAATTATTTCAGCGCTTCAAGGGTTAAAGGGACTGGCCCAGGCTAAAATGATCAAAAAATCGGTGATTTTATTTTGGGTTCTTAATATGACTATATGATGTAAACATGTACATATACTAGAACTGCAAATTTTTAAAAATTTTGTGCTGCGCATTCACCAGTTAGGCTAGATATAGAGAGGGAATTCCCGCATTTCCTATTTTTGACATGGTTGTCAATAATTAGAAATCGGGAATTTCGTCTCTATATCTAGCCTAACTAGTGAATGCGCAGCACAAAAATTATAAAAATTTGCAGTTCTAGTCTATGTACATGTTTACATCATATGGTCATATTAAAAACCCGAAATAAAATCACCGATTTTTTTATGATTTTAGCCTGGGCCAGTCCCTTTAACGCTCATTTCTCATTCAAATATTCTAGTTTGAAATAAAGGCTCAGAAACGGATTTAAATTCTATCAGCACTTTAACCGCTAGGTATCCAAAATAAATCTTCACCCACTTGAAGTTGTATCTCGCTACAGCAATACACAACTTCGAGTTACACTGCCCGCCCTAGACACTGCTACTTCGCATTTTAAAATTTGCAGATGGATGACGTCATATATCCCCCACTCTCAATTTCAAGTATTGTAGTAAGCTTGTGATGTGCCGGTAGTCTTGCTAAAAGTACCGTGATCCGCTGGCGAAAATATTATGGAGGGGGAGGGTTGGGTGTAGACAAACACCTGTGTGGAGCCCAGCAAACACGAGGTTTTGACCTAATGTTGTTTCAATATTGGCCCACCGCAGGAAGAACTGTCGGCATTTGGATACACGCGTACCGTCTGTGTCTGGTTGGAACAGGCTACACAGAGCTCTGTGTACTTCGAGTGGGTGAAAAATTCATTTTTACAACTTAACGCTTTAAGGGTTAGAACTTTTACCGCGTTTCTAAGTGAATTAAAATGAAAAAGACGATTAACCCTGAAATTTTGGTCACAACATATATCAGTGCTTTGAGATTTGAGACATATTTTATTTTTTAAAACTGATTATACAGGTGCTAAAAAAAACACAGAATATCTATTGTAGTCAGCGTCAGTGCTCTAGGTGTTAAGGGGCAAGTAATGTTTCATTTTAAGCGGTAATAAATGTTGTAACTCACCTGCCGGACTCCCAGTGTCCTCTGTTCCCACATGCTTCGCACATTCCAGAAGAAAGGACTTCCACATTTTTGACACGAGTCGCTTTCTACCCACTCTGGAGTCTAAAATGTAAGACAATCAATCCTGACAATTATTGTTGATTGAAAGCAATGAAATGCTAGTGATTAATTTGATTTGTGTGGCTGTTATGGTCAAGTATTTATGCATTTTGCTGCTTGATATATGTCTAGCTAGACCTGTATTGTTTTCAACTAAGCTTCAGAACAAACAAAACATCACTAAAAATTAAAAAATAATTTGTTCAATTTGAATCCAAATATATGCCAATCTTGCAAATTCAGTGCTCATTTTTTAACGAATTATTTATAAACTATGGAGTGCAGTAGCAATTCCCCCTCACATTGAACAAAAAATTCCTAACTTTATACAATACCCAAGTGTGATATAAATCTGATGATTCAAATATCTTGATTCAAGATACTATTTAAGTTTTACTCAAAATACGTAAGATAAGGCATGTGTGTGTCACTGGCCGGTAAAATGTTACTCGCCTCTTTCCGCTTGGCATCCATGTTCCATATGACTAGGGTACTGTCATCACCCGCGGAGAGCAGCTGCTTCACGAAGCCACAGTATATCACAGATTGTACTTTATCACTGTCAGAAACAAAATAGAAGTTGAAATATTTTTGTAGAAACAATGGTGACCTATGTTCTTTTTCAATTTGAAATCATTATAAATGTCTCAGTTTGCTCTTTCTATTTCATTTAAATACCTGGGTCTATTTCAATTTTAATTTTTTTGGTTTTTTTAGTGCGAGGATCGTCTTTAAAAATGAGAATTTTATGTCTTTAAGACATCAGAATCTGACGTCTATAGACATCAGATTGTCAAATTCTTACGTCTGAAGGCCTTAAGATTTAGTGTGTGCCTTCACTTGTGCACACCATAACTCACACACTTATAAAGCACACCTAAGTGTTGTCAGGTTGTTTTATAATTATACTTTATTTCAACCTTCATCAACTAGTTTGAGATTGTGGTTAACTCTGGTGAGTGAGCACTGACATCACCACATTTAGGTGAGGTTTTTTCACTTGCGACCGATTTTCAAATCTGAAGGTCTGATGTACCAAGACATGATGATGTGGAAGCTATTTGTAGAAGAGCTATGGCATGGCAAACAGAAAAATAGCCTGGAGGATTGATCAATAGAGCTCATAATCCAGATAAATCATCCCAATTAACCCTTTAAGCGCTGAAATATTTTTGCACAGACTATGGAGACGGTTTTTTTTAATTTGAAATCATCAAGTGTCTTAGTTAGCTCTTTCCGCTTAATTTGAATAGCTAATATGTTATGGGTCTACGGCCATTATAAATCTTTACTCTTTCAGTGCGGGGATCGACTTTAGACGTCAGAATCTGATGTCTGTAAAAATCAGATTTTGATGACTGAAGAGGGTCCCGCGCTGAAAGGGTTAATGAATAAAGTACATAAAAACAAATAAAACGTTTGAGCAAACACTTACTGATGACCTTGAAGTTCAAAAGCAGTTCCCTGCTGCCCACCAATGTCCCACACAATTATAGATTGGTCAAAACTGCCAGAAAACAAGAGATTTCTTTCTTCATCCCATGAAAGACAACGTACACTACCTACAAATAACAACACAGCATGGCAAGTACATAAACATGTTTATGTAATGTAATGTTTACCTTTGTCTCATCCATAGATGAAAACATGTGCTCAACAATGGTTCATATTATTTTGTTATTCAGGGCTAGTATTATGTAAACAGTTTTGAGAATCTGTTGAACTAAAAAAATGAAACTGTTTTTATACGTCAGAATCTGAAGTCCACATACTAAGATTCTGACGTATAAAGACAGTCCCCGCGCTTAAAGGGTTAATATAACAATAACTTGATTTAGTGGGGCATTGTGCCCATCAGAGTCAACAGCAGAGAAGGAGACAATAATGCATTACATCACTTTCTGCACAATCATGGCGATATCGCGACAAAAAGAAGCCTGAAGTCCGAACTGTGCCCAATGAATTCAAGGGTTCTTTATTGTGCATGGTACCATAGACTGCACATAGACTGCACAACTCAGGCCTTTGAACAGTGTTGAGCACTGCATATGGATCACAACAATTTGAATCGGCCATGATTCAAACCTAGTACCTCTTGCCAGGAAATGATAAAAGGGAGTCAAATTTACTTATTGTTGGGCTGGGACGGGGTCTGGGGTCCTCCCACAATGCAATTTGGTGGAGTCTGGCAATATTTGTCTATGTCCAGGCTGAAAATAGGCCGTCCAAAAGACGGCTGGAGGCGTCTCTGGCTAAGTTAGAATTAGAATAAAATCAGTTAGAATCAAAATCTAAATTAAGATGAGCAGCAGGGTCAAGTTAGATGTGAATGGTATTAATAATTAATTAAATTGTTATAAACTCCACATACCTGAATGCCCCTTCAAGGTGGTGATAACTTCAAATGAAGTGTTGCTAATTCTTAGGACAGTTATTTGGCCTGAATAGTCGCCAACAAAAGCATAACGAGACTGTGCATCATATCTTATTAGTGTTAAGGACTCATTCAACTTATAACGATTGTGCAGAGCAAGTAACACTAGAAATATGAATACTTAGTTTGAGATTTGGGCTAAACCAAATGTGGAACTGATTGGACTTTGAATATTTGGTATGTAAAC
This sequence comes from Flabesymbios commensalis, assembly GCA_964017125.1. Taxonomy (NCBI): domain Eukaryota; kingdom Metazoa; phylum Annelida; class Polychaeta; order Terebellida; family Flabelligeridae; genus Flabesymbios; species Flabesymbios commensalis. The sequence continues at coordinate 2,261,704 of OZ024916.1, forward strand.
TATGGCCAACCCATGTCACTTGAAGCGCACTGACTTGGAACTTGTGAATTGCATCAGCAAGACACAATGTTTATCGAGAGAAAATTCTAATTAAAAACTCGGCAGTTAAAAGGTTAACCCTTATACCCTCAAATAATTATAAATTAATTACAAAAAGTACTAAAAACAACAATACTTGTGATTGGCGGGAAAAGGGATATTATTATATGTGACATAACATGTAGTTCTAAGGATACTGTAGACAGGTACACCAGCCGTTTGTCTGATAGCCGCCAAGACGTCTCCCTGTCTCTGAACAGTGCCACTGAAAATACTTGTCGCGACCGCAACTTAACACCCACTCCTGGTTCAGCGAAAATATAATGTCTGTCACCCTATTCTGATGAGCTGTAAAAAACCCCAGATTATATCAATTTGTTTGCATTTCAATCTGTCATACAGGTAATGTTATCAGTTTCTTCACGAATGAAATGCTGCTGGAGCCATATAAATATGTGACCTGGTACCTCCCCGCAGCTTTAGTGATGATGTCATTTAAAATTTAATTTTAATGATTACATGACTAAAAACTAAAATATTAAAAATCTTATAAAACAAAAAGAAATAAAGATTTTTCAAAAATTCTTTCAGTTAATGTAACAGGAAGGATTCGGCTATCGAATCAAATAACAAATCAATATTGAAAATTTGGAGCTTTTGGCCCTTTTCTGGTGGCGGTTCACATATGGTTTAAATTATTTTTCATATCAAATAAAATGCCACTGAAATTGATAAATCAGTTTGTGGTAAAGGTTCAGTTGATCAAATCATTCATCATGGAAGATGTCTTTTTAATACATAGAATTATTTTCATCATTTGAAGCTGAAGATTTTGTCAGAATTCCAGCTTTAAATGAATGAAAAATAGAAACAAACAATTCAACAGCACAAGGGTTAAATATCTAAAATGCTTACATTGTTGACTGTTGTGTGAATAATTGAGGCGAAATTATATGAGGGTAAATATCCATGATAACCTCGATCTTTACTGAATATTATTTCTGGTAAATAAAAAATGTAGACTGAATTAAATAGCTAGACCCATTCATACTTGTTCAATTTGAGACCAAACATTTTCTGTTTAAAGACATATTTTATTTTAAATAACAGCAATCTAATAAAACAGATTTAAAACGATTATAGTTGTGATAAGTGGCGAAGGGTTAACCCTTAAAATGCTGAAATATTTTTGTTTAAAACATGGAGACCAACGCAATTTGAAATCATCATAAATGTCTTAGTTAGCTCTTTTCGAATACCTATGTTATGGGTCTAAAACTAATCAAAATATTATAATTCTTTCAGTGAATGTGTTTATACGTCAGAATCTGACATCTACAGACGTCGGATTTTGACGTATAAAGACGGTCCAGCACTGAAAGGGTTAAAAAATACTGAGAGCTTACCTAAATAATCTCTGACAGGCGTCATCCTGTTGAAATCTTCTGCCAATCTGAATTCCTTCAATACAAATTTTACAGTCAATCTACTTAATAATCATAAAACCTGGGCACCAGGGTGAAAAAATAGCATAGACAGTTGGCCTTCACAGGGCCAATATTACATTCTGTACTTAAAATTCTGTACTTAAATTATGTCTGAAAGAAGAATGAAATAATCAATGTTGAAAATAAAGAAATTGCAAACCTGGCTATTTTAAAATGTACTGATACTCTGATAAACAACAACTTTTCATCAAATATTTTTGGGCCAAACAGTATAAGTTTCAAAAAATTTCATCAAAGAATTTTATACATTAAAGTATTTTAACTCCTTACCGATATAGTTCCATTGTCCAATCCAACAAACAAACGTCTCGTTTCAGAGTTATAATACAATGAGGATGGTACAGCTAAAAAAATATAACAAAAGAAGTTAGAAATATTTTCATTCCAACATTGTATAAGCTACTTCAAGGTATAGAAATAACATATGAGAGAAAATGCTGTCACATTTAACATTGACAATCTTGAACCAGATGTTGACAGACAAACACTTCTACTTTTGAATTAAATATGTGTGTATACATCACCTGGCATAGAATGACAGATACTTGGCCAGTACAGTCCTGAATCTCTCTTCAACCAAACACCAACATTTCTGAAAAAAACATGATAAAGACTAATAGACATTACTAATACTATATAGTGTACAGTGCACAATTTTGAGGAGAGTCTGGGTGGACTTCCATGTTTTAAACATGCAGGACACGCCGATTAAGTATCTCTGTGTGTCCTGTTGCCACTCTGGCAGAATTTTATATACAAATTAAAATTAACTTGTAGAAATGAGTGTCTTGCTCTACTCCAATGTGAAGAGCCATTAATTTTTGCTGACATTTATGTCAGCTAAAATTTACTAAAACAGTTTTTGTTGTACCTCTCCCTCATTCAGTCATCTTATCTCCCGTATTGTATGACGAGAACCTTTATTAACGCCAAGGGGAGTACAAAAGAAACTCCTTGCCACTTGCTCACCTATGTACCAGGATGTACCAATTGGGTCATTCCATGTCAGATCAACCAGGGGTCTCCGGGTGACCACCTCAGAATTTTTTTTTTTAATTATCAAAATAACTATAACATAAAATATGAAACTTTGCAAAATTTCAACTCAAACAAGACAATAGTCTGCGTGAATTTTGGAATTTTTATATTGGAAGCAGGCTGGGAGATGAATAGATCCTGAAAATTTAATAGCTCTATCTGTTTTAGATCAAAAATTATAGGCCCTAGAACATGAACCTAAAATCGATGTGCGAAAATTCACGAGGGAATTTCAGCACCCCCCCACCACATTAAAAGGGTCATATCTTAAAAACTATCGTCTTGTTTGAGCTGAAATTCTGCACAGTTTCATATTTTATGTTATAGTTAATTTGATAATTTTAAAAAAAAATTCTGAAGTGGTCACCCGGGGACTTTTCTGAAAACTGGTTGATTTGAATTGGAATGACCCAATTTATAAGTATAACAGTTAAGACACCTATACTACTACCACTGGTTACAGTAAGGTAATTGAAACTAAAAGTCAAACAAAAAGAGAGTAGGGTCTAACCTTAGAGACTACAGTCTGTTTCACCAGATCCTGGGAGTAGCCTTTTTCCAATTTGATTGGTCACTGCTTAAAATTTCTTAACAAAATTTTTCTCTGCTCATTTTTTCATTTTTGCCCAAAATTCGTGAAAATTTTTGTGGAATTTTGTTGTGTAGGTATTATCAAAGTTAGAACATTTGGCATGTAATCAAATTTCGAAATGACTAGCTCTCATTCCACCATTACAGTGAAACAGAAAAAAACATTACGTGCTAAATGGTCAAATCCACAAAATACATGGGAAAATTACAACAAATTTTCAGCGATGTTGGGGGAGATGAAAAATGATTTAGGAAAATTTGTACACAACGACTGAGAAATTTAAAAAAAAGTCTCTTCCCAGGATCTAGTAGTCTAGAACACACTGGAGAGGATAGATCTACATATAAAAAGTTGCTCTTAAAATTATCAAGAAAATTAATGACTCAAAATCAGTCAATCAACGACTGAGTAACTTTTCTCATTATGATTATGATAACCATTAATTAAAGGGACTGGCCCAAGCTAAAAGCATCAAAAAATCGGTGATTTTATTTTGGCTTCTTAATATGACCATATGATGTAAACATGTCCATAGACTAGAACTGCAAAAGTTTTAATTTTTTTCTGCTGCGCATTTACCCGTTAGGCTAGATATAGAGACGAAATTCCCGCATTTCCTATTTTTGACATGGTTGTCAATAATTAGAAAACAGCAATTTCGTCTCTATATCTAGCCTAACTGGTGAATGCGCAGCAGAAAAATTAAAAAACGTTTGCAGTTCTAGTCTATGGACATGTTTACATCATATGGTCATATTGAGAAGCCAAAATATAATCACCGATTTTTTTATGATTTTAGCGTGGGCCAGTCCCTTTAAAAAAAAGTGTCTGTTCACAGCCCACAGTTTGCTGGTTTGACAGACAATTGTTAGCCACTGATGAGATTCTGAGTATGACTGTTGGAGTGTCATACCAGTGTTACTATCACAGTAATCAGTATCACTGTCTCAGTGACTCACTGAGTGAGAATGACAGTTGACAAATGATATCACAAATTCACCTATCATCGCCGACGCTAATTACTCCGTCTTCTTTGGGGATAATAATAGCTTTATTAATGTCGTCTGTTACTCTGTCTATTTTACCAACAAGCTGAGGCTTTCTGGTGCGTTGACGCCCGTGCTCTGAAGTCGCAGCTTTAATTTCTGCTGCCATATCTGTCGTCTTTGTTGTGTCTATCTGACGTGATCTTTGTGAAGTTGTGTATTATCCCAGGTGTCAAAGTCACGTGACAAAACCAACAGTGTTTACATCACTCAACAGAGGGCAGTCAAGTAGTCAGCACCTGCTCACCACGCGACGCTGTGTCTTGCTGCGAAAAGGGAATTTCCCATGCAATAGGCCCATGTCTATTATTTTCATTATTTTTCTTATATCAGTATAGTAATAGTAGGCTAACCTACACCTTCTAACCTTCTTTCAGAAATGTTGCTATCACCTGTGCTTTTCCATTATTTTTAATTCGTTTGCCATGACCTTAAATGTTACAATCAATAATTTGTAAAAAATATTATAATGCAACAATACGTTTTTAAATAGTCTACATGTATAGACATCACCTCTTATGTTACAGATATATGTTTTGAATTTAATTAGGCCTAGTTGTTGTAGGCATATACTAGGCTTATATTTAATTGCATTTATTCGGTAGCTGAAGCAAATGACCGAATACATCAAGAAGAGAACATATCAATTAGGACCCAAAATAACTTAAACCAATAACTTCGCTTATTTAGTAATACCACGGTGTAATGTTGGAATATACCTATACATGTTCCTTTCGCCAACCATATGTGCTGTGGGACATTTTATTAAATGTCATAATATAGACATTAGGCCTATAATTATTGACTGTGCAGCGATAATATATTTGGCTCATGTGTAATATAATCAAGCAGAATAAAATATGTCAGTTTTCACCCCGGAAAGTTGTGATCGAACGTAGGTTAATTATTAGCTAAGTTATTTCATAAAATGAAAGAAGTGTTCCATTTTTTTAGGAGACTTATTTGGCCTATTCAGAAAGAATTTGACAGAAAAATCAATTTCGTAAATTATAACCCATAGATAGGCTACCTAGCAAGCACGGGGCATTCACCCAATGCTGTTTCGATGTTGGGCTAGCGTCGAAGACGATGGCCCAACATTGAAACAGCATTGGATGAGTGCCCCTTGTTTGCTGGGTATAATCATAACATACCGAAATGTGAAATAGTTTTGGATCAATCCTAGGCCTATCCTACCTTACCTTTGTAATTATATCCATTTATTGCACCATCTTGTAAAGAGCGTATATGTGACAAAACGATTTTTGAAAAAACTATATTTAATTTGGTCATTTCGTTTGTCTCACTTCTCCCCTGTTCATTTATTCTGAGTAAATATTTTCGAATTTACATAAAATATACTTTTTCTTCGAGGTCTCAGAGCACATAAAAATCAAGGATAATAGGTCTAATACATTATAAAAAATCGATAACATGTCTGTATATATTTTAATATGTTGCAATCGATCTTTGCTAATTATAAACAATAATATTAACTATTCTTGCTTCTTCTTCAGATTGAGCTCAAAACTTTGGGAAATAAATATAAACCCCAAATTATTGTATAAATAGGCCTATAGACTATAGACAGAGGCCTATAACATAAACCATGCTCAAATATTCTTTGCTATCAAAGTTATATCATTATATTTCTTTTTAGCGAAACAAGAATTGTCCATGTCATGTGAGAAATAGCAATAGGGACAAAGAAAATGGTCATGCAGAAACACGTGTGCCTTTTCCATTGTGCTGCGTGGTCATTTTGTGTTGCGATACCTTACTATCAGCTGTCAAACGTAAATACTGGGCAAACTGGTAAATATACAAACTACAAAGTGCTGAAAACAAAGACATTTAACCAGTTAACTGTTTATTGGTTACATTTATAAATTCATATTGTTTTCTATTTTATGCTTATTTAAATCATATGGGTTTTAATGTTTTGTTAGAACTGTCAACAGACATAACTCATAGTCTACATAAGACATTTATTGAGTGATTCACTGTCACACTGTGACCTGGTGACTGACTGAGTCTGACTCAAGAGTCAAGTCTCAATGTCAACAATGATGGATCACTCAAACAAAACATCCCCTTGGATTTGAAAGGGTGTATCTGCCACTTTGTAAAGTGGCAGATACACCCTTTCATATCCAAGGAGACGAAAAGTCTCAATAAATTATAGGCCTAAATCAAGACAGACACAATGTCACTGTCACAGTCATCATGACATCAGTAATCATCACATCAGGCATGTCAGGTAATGACACCTATCAGTGAGGCTATCATGCCTACACTACAGTTGATAAATTGCAGACAATGACTGAGATTACAATGACATGTACAGTAGCTTAGCGGCCTAGGCCTATTACGTATATGACTATGATTCATACTACAGTCTATTTCACCAGAACCTGGGAGTAGCCTTTTTCCAATTTGCTCGGTCGCTCTTTAAAATTTGTTAACAAAATTTTTCTCAGATTATTACTTCATTTTCTCCCAACATCCCTGGAAATTTGGTGGATTTTTTTTGTGTATTAGCGAAGTTAGACCATTTGGCATGTAATAAATTTTCAAAATTACAGCTCTCTTTAACACCATTGCAGTGAAACAAGAATCCTATTACATGTCAAATGGTCTAACTTCCAAAATACACAACAAAATTGCACCAAATTTTCAGGGATGTTAGGGGAACATGAAAAAATAATCCGAGAAAAAAATTGTTAAATTTTTTTAAAGAGCGACCGAGCAAATTAGAAAAAGGCTACTCCCAGGTTCTGGTGAAACAGACTGTAGTATGATTGTGAATGAATGATTATGATATCTAGAGTAGACAGCTATACTCAAAGTCACATTAAAAGTGATCAACCATAATCGCATGTTTTTCGCTGATTTCTCAATTTGTCAACCGATTTTCATGAAATTTTGTAACAATCATATTTCAACAGAATCCTAATATCCCTGAAAATTTCGTTAAATTATATATCGTATTTCAAAAGTTGGACCATTTGACATGTAATAAATTGAAATTACGAAGTCCCTCTATAAGCCCATTAAACTAATTCTAGAATTTTATTACATGTCAAATGCGAAATTTTTACCACTGGTTGGATCTGAATAGAAAATGGCCTTTGCAAAATTTCAAGAAAATCGGTTCAGAATTGACGGAGAAATCGCCGAAATCCATGCAATCCTGGTTAATTTGACGGCGAGTATCGGCCTACTATGATTCAATATGTTCAAATGTGTAAACATTTTATTTCTACACTTCTGGTAGGCTATATCAACTGATCATCGACTGGCAAAATGATGGTTCCAGCAATGTCAAGCGCTAGAATAACTTTGACTATTAAAAATCACCCAATTTAATTTATTTTTATTCTTTTATATTTTATTTTGAGCCAGTCCGAAAATGCAAAAAATGTTGTATGAGTGGCCAATTGAAATTGCCCTCCAAGCCCTAGTAACACAGGAGGGCAATTTTGATCACAATAAATTGTTTGAAACTTATTTAATTAATAAATAATGATATGCAGCCATTTTGTTAATCTTGTTAATTTAATGTTACACTGTGGTAAATAACTTTTCTGATATATTCAAAATGTTGGCTAACATAAATGTAACACCGTTGGTAGTTTTAAGATTTGACACGTTTTGTGGTGACTGCTCATAAAAAATTCAGTTCTGGCTGTAGTACTTAAAATGTTAGGGGATCAGAATATCGTTTACACAAAAATCACAACTACAACATAAAAATATAAATTTTGTGCGTGATTTTGCTCATTTGCATTGGAAAATTACAATAAGAACAAAATATGTAAAATAATTTAATATTGAATAATACAAAAAATATTTTCAAAACTGATAGAATTTGCCCTCAGATCAAAAATTCACGAATTAATGTAGGCCTAATGAGTTATAGAGGGACATCATAATATCAATTTACTACATGTGAAATGGTCTAGCTTTTGAAATACTGAATATAATTTTAAGACATTTTTACAGATGTTGGGACATGACTCAGAAATGACCTGTACAATATTTAATGAAAATCTGTTCAGAATTGAGAGAGAAATCAATGAAAAACATGCGCTACAGATTTACCCAAATAATTGTGTCTTAGACTATAGGCCTACTTATAATGAACAATCTGATTTAGACTACCACTGCACAGTGACAGTAAGAGACTCATATTGTCTGTCAGTGTCAAGAATTGAACATCAAAGCAGGTCAATAATAGGTTTATTAGAAGCAAGAACATTTCCACTACTACAGCTGAAAGCCAGGATAGACTCTATAGGTGGACTGAATGCTATGTAGCTCGGGCGAAATAAACTTATAATAAAGTATTCAGGGCTAACCTTTGGACGGAGATATGGCTTCAGACTAAATGAAATGCCAGTGAAATTGGTTGACAAAACAAATTAGAGTAGATGCATTTATTCAGTTGGTAAAAGAATTCAAAAATGCAGATTTTTTTCATAAATAGAAACATTTATTGACATTTGAATCTTTAAATTGGGTCAGTAATTCCAGCTTCCAACGATTTAAAAGAATGCTAACAAACAATGGGTAAATGTTTTTTTTTAACAGTGAACATACAGCAGGGTGTTGTATAAATCTGAAGGCCACGATGTGGCAGCAGCAGATACCAGCGGGAACAGCAGACGGTAAACTACCAGTGTTTGTGTTCCCTTCATTCTTGACGTTTTACACGGACGACCAGAGCTCGTATAAGCAGGTGCTAACTCTCTACAACCCGTATGACTTCCCTCTCACATTCAAAGGTGAGAATTAGACAGAGTTTACATTGTGTATATCTCGGAGCTGAATAGTGAATAGTGTCCAAAATTTCAGTTTGTCTGATTTAACACTTGTGCTGCTAAGATCGTATATATATATATACATTTTCAAAGAATATTTGACTAAATAAAATACCAATAACATTTTGACCATATCTTGTGGTGGATACTAATGCATTTAATCAAATAATTCAATTTGGGAGATGTCTATTTTTCATAAATTATATTATTTTCCATTCATTTGAAGCTGGAAATTGCGTTAGCAATTCAAGCTTCCAATGAATGAAAAATACTCACAAACAATTCAGCAGCAAAAGGGTTAACTTGTCCTGCTATATCCATATATATATATTGTTTCAAACTAGTTTAAAATAAATAATAAGATGACAATGAAATTAGTATGAAATTTTGTGGTTGAAGCTCATTTAACAAAATTATTCAATTTTAGCTGGAAATCCCGTTTTTTGCACTGTCAACTCTGTAGTTATGAATGGTGATATGTTTTTTTTGTCTTTGGCAGTATTATGTACTGCTCCCAAGAAGTACAGTGTGGTAGAGTCTGAGGGTCACGTTAAATCACGATGCTGTGTGGACATGTGAGTACTCTTCAACTTTCTCTTGCTGTGATCGTATATGGTTTCAAGCATGTCTTAGATCAATAGAAATAACACTAAATTTGATAAAATAGTTTTTGGTAGATGCTTAGTTAATCCAATAATTCAATTTTGAATATATCTATTTTTCATAAATATAAATAATTTTTCGTCATTTGAAGCTGGAGACTGCATTAGCAATTTTAGCTTTAAATAGATGACCCACTGGCAAATCTTAATTTCAAATAGCTTATCAATTTTTTTTCAGACTGAAATTTGTGTTTAATTATTTTTAAAAGCTACATCTCGAAATCTTGTAATCTATTGAAAGTTGTAAATCTCTGTAAAAAATCAAGATATCAAGATATATAGGTTGCAGTATTCTCTCTATGTAGAGATTTTTAAGTGACAGATTTTTTGATACCAATTTGATTTCTATACAACTTATTGTTTTTTCTCCATATTTTTTTGTTGTTAACTGAATTGCCATTTATTTTCTAACAGTCATTAATTTGTATACAGAGTTGTTAGACACAAGGATGTAGGTGTGCGTAGCGAGCAAGTGAGGGACAAGGTGCGCATTCAAATTACAGAATACCAGAGCAAAACTGTGATAGGTTTGTGGCATTCTCAGCAATATTTACTGTATTCTGCCTTGGAAACAGGTGAAGATAACAGCAATCGCTCACTGCTGTTGGTCTTTACAATTGCCAAAAAGATTTCTCTGAATTGAAATTAATATTTTAACCGTTGTCCTGCTAAGCCCGTATATATATGGGGTTAAGGATGTTTTACATCAATAAATATATCACTTAATTTTGATAAAATAGTTTTTAGTAGATGCTTAGTTGTTCTAATAATTTAATTTTAGACATTTTTCATAAATAGTAATATTTTTGTCATTTGAAGCTGGAAATTGCGTGAGCTTTAACCCTTTAAGCCCTCACGATGCATTAAAGCATCATTTTACGTCCTGAAAACAGACTTAATTTTCCTACAAGAAATGGTTTTAGAACGAAAATATCCATGAAACTGGTTTTCTAATACATGGCAATTTTCTTTACTTTTTCACTCGCATCAAATCATCTTCATCCACTACAAGCCGAGAATTGCTACAGCAATTCTCGGCTTGTAGTGGATGAAGATGACAATGTTAAACTCAGGCTTGAAAGGGTTAAATGACGAAAAATACAATTGAAGCAATTCAGCAGGACAAGGGTTAACTCCTGCTTATTTAAGTCAAGTTTTCACCCACTTGAAGTTGTGACTCGATACCGCGACCCACAACTTCAAGTGGGTGAAAATTATTCATATTTGTTTAATTTGAGATCTATCTTTTGCAAATCCTGATGTTTAAACACACATTTCGTTCCCACTATCAATGATTTGATCAACTACTAAAAACAGGTTTAAAACGACAAAATTCGTGATCAGCAGGCAAAGGTTTATTATATCTCCCACCTTTTACAACATTAATCCAATCTGTTTTCTATGTACTATAATCTGCAACACTTGCCCACCTTTAAATCAATATTGGCTCAGCATATCGTTTTATGTCAAGCTGTGAATATGTATCATAATTTGTTGACAGGTAGACGAGACATCATATCAGTATTATTACCGACCCGCGAGAAGCCGTCGACTGGGGAGGAGAAATTTGAGTCAGTCCCAGTCACACCGTCATTAAAAGCAGCACAGTCCCAGCAGCATCAGTTCACATCAACATCAGGCAAGTTATCTTCACTAAGTAATAATTAAAATGCTGACCACTACAACGATAAAATATTTTTGTATAAACCATGATTTCATTTCCCAAACCTAGGTTTTTTTTCAATTTAAAATCATCACATAAAATGTTTTAGCTAACTCTTTCTGTTTAATTTTAATACCTATGTCATGGTTTTAGGGCAGTTATAAATATTTTACTCTTTCAGTGTCGGGATCCTGTTAAGGTGCTGACATTCATCTTTTTTTAATTTGTAATTTTGTTGCAAAAACCTCTATTTTGGCAGCAAAATATGTAATGATTTTTATCATAAAAAGTGTCATTGATTCAGGTTATTTTGTTGGGTTACTAGGGCCTACATCTTATTTTTCATTAATTTGCCGCTGATCTTGCGATGGTCATTTTCAAATGATTGAAAAATAGCCATACATTTAAAAACTAGACCTGCTGTGTTTATAGTGCTCAACCTTTTCAAGTCTGAATTGTCATGTTCATCCACTATTAGCCACGAATTGCTGTCGCAATTCTCGACTTGAAGTGAATGAAGATGACTTGAAGTAGGTGAAAAATGTTGTTATGTTCTATAACCTCCAGGTTTCAGAAATTAGGTCATTCTCAAGAGATGCAAAATGGTGTTTTGATTCGTTGTGTATGTTTAAATGATGTAAGTGTTGAGATGTTGTCTGTCTCATACGTATTTAATATTTGTAGGAAATTTTTTTTTTTTTAGGTCGTACGAATGGCGGACCGAGTTGGGTGGTTGTGACTGCGGCTATACTATGTATTATCGCTTTGATGATGCCCACATCGGGTGATGCTGAATCCAGACTTCCTTCATATCTCTACCTCAGTCTACATCAGAAACTCATAGCAGCATATATACTAGGTGAGTAGTTGTAACAGCTTCACTTTTTTCCATCTTTTGTCGGATTGCAGCATATATGATAAAGTAGGATTTCTGACAATTTGGTGTTGTTTTTTTAATGAAATATTGGCCAATTTTATCATTACGTCTAAGTCACAAGTTACGTCTAAATCACCTGGAATGATCTGTGGTCAAAAATATCGCAGTCAAAGTCTTATCATGCTTATTTTCCATAAATATAAAAATCCCTTTGGCTCACAGAGCATTTGTAGTTTAAAAAATTTCCACGGGAACCTGACTGACATGTTAAATCACTGTAATTTAGTAACGAAATAAGTGTTTAAACATCTGCAAATGTTTGGTCTCAGATTAAACGAATGTGAATAATTTTTAGCCACTTGGAAGTTGTGGGTCGCTGTAGCGAGACACAACTTAAAGCGGGGAAAATTAAGTCCTAGAAATGTGCACTTATGGGGTAACTTTCTCTTATTCCCATTAAAATACACTGAAATGCTGAAACTTTTTTTGATGTAAACAAGAGAAATGTGAGATCCTAGACCACTACTTTGTTTTTGACTGTTTAGCAGCAGTAGACTTTTCTTGTTGTTAGTTAGGCAGGATAATTTTAGCTAAATATGAGAAGAAAATTGATAAGCTTTGCATATATTTTTCTCTCTGCACCTCACTGGAAGTTGTGGCTGAAAAATCTCCCTCCAATTATTAAACATCTATCTAATAGACCCACAGCCGGCTTGGTTGTTGAAAAGTCTGAGGTGTTTTTCTTGCTTATTTCATATCCAAGTATAAAAAAAAAAAAAAAATTAATTATCTTGTTTTGTTGCATGTCAAAAGTATAAAATAAATGTTATGTTATATGAAAAATTGTACAATGTATTTTTACAATTGTATTTTTACAATGTATTCTCCTTATTGTTTAAAATAAATATTTACACTATGCCACGTGGCTCATGCACTAATCCTCTTGTATGTTTCTTAATTGAAATTTCACTTGAACATGTTGAAGCTGTGTGCTACTGATATGATCCACAGGTTCAAGTGACTGAAAATTGTTCCAATTTATCAAATGCAGAGGCCATACATTTTTAAATTTGCTGATTGAAAACATGTTTAACATTTAAAAAGTAGCCTACTACCCAACAAACATTAATCCAATATCGTCTCAATATTAGTCCACCCTCTGTGACGCTGGCCCATTTTTGAAACAACACTAGATCAACATCTAGTTTTTGCTGGGTACGTATATTTTAAAGTGCCAAAGAACAAAGTAAGATTGATTATAGTCTTGATTAGCGATTTCAAAGGTCTAATTGATTCTTGTTATTTCTGTTTCAGGTTTGGTGACGATGGCAATTCTTAAGAGCTAGCTCATTAGAGCCTACACACATTCATATTCAGTGTTTGCATTTAATCTTCATTAGTTATCATTGTATTCTTGTAATACAAGATTGTTTTATTTACTGTTTGTGAGGACAGCTCAATTAAATTTTTTTTATTTCTTGAACTTCAATTACGGATATCACCATAAACACAGTAGACCTAAGCCTTGAAAATGTTTAAATATTCATAATTATTGTTGAGCCATAAATAAGTATAAACCATTATCCTGCTGATCATGACTATTGTCGTTTTTAATCTGTTTTATTAGTCGACCAAATCACTGTTATTGAGAATAAATTGAGCGTTTAAACATCAAAATATGCAAATATTTATGCTCAAATTCAACAGATATGCGTAATTTTCAGCCTTATGAAGCTGTGGGTCGCTGTAGCGAGACACGGCTTCAAGTTAGTGAAGATTTAAATAAATTAACTCAGCAGAAACTCAGCAGGATACAGGTTAAAACAAAGTAAAGCAGACATATCTAAGCTATTATTGAGATTTTAAAATTATATAACCTTCCTTCATTGATCCAGTTTGGACTTGGACATATGTATAATCAAAATTTCAGACTAAATAATGTCCCGTTTGATATGAAAGGGTGTATTTGTCACTTTGTAATTGGCAGATACACCCTTTCATATCTAAGGAGACGTTATAATGTCATCGAAATTGGTAAAATAGCTTGTGAGTAGATTCTAAATCAATCAATAATTCGAATGAGTATATTTTCCACCCAAACAAAATTTTTCTTCATCTAAAACTGGACATTGCTTCATTTCAGATTCAAATAAATGCAAATATAAGCTGACAAATCAGCATTACAAGGAATAACATTAAATCACAAAGGGCAGATATAGGCTTATCACAACAGTTTTATTCGCTTTATGTTTCAACTTCGTATGGCTATATATACATGTATATTCACAAAACTAAATAAATTATATTATCATGTAAAATATACTTTTCTCACAAAGTACAGCTTAGAATATATGCCTATGATATGTAATATTTATACAAGTTGATAAACCTAGTATCTTCTCAGTGTCACATGTTTACCAACATTTTATTTTATACAAAAGAAATTGTAGGACTTTAGTTATATATATATTGTATCCATTGTGTCCTAAAATGTCTGTAAAAATTGTTCAAGGTGTCATGTTTTATTTTAGTAAGTGTGAAAGTATTGTGCAATGGCTTTGTTATCCTATTTGCAATTACTACTCGTATTGTTTAATTACAGTATTTTGCATTGTGTACACCATCGTTTTTAGTGCATTATAAATGCAGTTGGATTTGTTAATTATATAAGGACATTAGTTTATGGACGTGACATGTTATTCTAGTCTAAGATTATTCTAGAATTTAACAAATACTCATTTACAAAGAGTAAGAAAAGTCCCAATATATATATATATATTTGCAAGCCATATTAACAGTGTGTTTTGTCGTTGCTGGGTAATTTTACTAGACATTTATCAACACTTTAACAATTGGTTGCAATTTTGAACAAGTACGCCAAATGTGTGAAATGTGACTCCGAAATAAATTTTCACTTTCTAATACAATTTTTTGATAAAATTGTCAGCGCTGTCACTGCTATTATCAACCCTTATAGCGCGGGGTCTGACTTTAGTCATCATAATCTGACGTCTGTAGACATCGGATTCTGACTTCTAGAGTCGATCCCCGCACTATAAGAGTAAAATTAATTCTAAAAGTCATAGACCCATAACATAGGTATTCAAATAAATCAGAAACTGAGACATTTATGATGGTTTCAAGTTGAAAAAAACTCTTTGGTTTTCAAGTTTCTCATAAAAAAATTCAGCGCTTTGAGGGTTGAGGTTGCCATATTATGTAAAAGGTCATAGGTGGTGACCAACATTTATTACGCGTGGCAAGACACAAACAAACCAACATAGGGCTCATCACACTAAAAATATTAACCCTCAGAACACTGATGTCGACCACAGTAGACATTCTGTGTTTTTACTAGCCCCTGTATAATCAGTTGTTAAAAGTAAAATATACTTTCAATCTTGAAATACTGATATATGTTGCGATTTAATTTTCGCAAATCACACAAATTTTCACTCACCTGAAGTTGTGTGTCGCGGTAGCGAGACACAACTTCAGGTGAGTGAAAATTTAAATTGAATATCTCAGGGGTTAAGATCAATGTCATTTAACCCTTACAGCGCCGAATTATTTTTGCAAAAACCATGGAGACCAAAGGGTTAATTACAATTTGAAATCATCATAAATTTCTTAGTTAGCTTTATCAGCCTTATTTAAATACCATGTTATGGCCTACTTCCAATATAAATATTTCCCTCTTTCAGCGCAGTCTATATACGTCAGATTTTGACGACTGTAGACTTCAGAATTCCAACGTATAGAGACGGTCACCGTGCTGAAAGAGTTAAAGAGTAGCCTCAACTTTATATATGAAAATGAGAGAAAGTGAAGATAAAAGACTTTCTAATATTTTTAGTCAGATAGATCCCTGTCCCTGTGTGATACTTGTCTTGCACATTTGATGTTTCTAGTTCAAGAATGCATATATTATGGTGTGTGTTTTCTCAAAATTGTTTTTCGGTGGATTGTTACATTTTGCTTTCTACAGTTAGATCACAAAATATTTTTCTAATTATCTACTACCTACACATTTACTTAAAAATATAGAGTACTTATGTGTTAATGGTCGGTTCGGATTATTATTCATGCTGATTATTCATTGTACAAGTATTACGCATGCTGATTATACATTGTAAAATAAATCCCATTGCAGTAAAACTTATGCAAAGTTCTCCCCACATTGATGTAATGTTAGGCTAACGTTGTAGAGCTATATTAGTCCTTTTTTCTATAGCTGTAACCTGGTAACCATAGCAGTTGAACCCTCTTTGTTTATATTTAACCGTTTCAAGCCTGAATTTACCATTGTCATCTTCATCCACTACAAGCCGCGAATTGCTGTCGCAATTCTCGACTTGTAGTGGATGAAGATGACTTCAAGTGGGTGGCAAATGAAAAAAATATATTGCTATTATTTAAACTGTCCCATCAAAATTTTCGTTTTAAAAACCCTAGATTTTAGGAAATGAAGTCATTATTCAGAGATGATAAATGATGCTTTGATGCATCTTAAGGGTTTAAAGGGTTAGACCATAATATACTGTTGACCACATGAATTATCGCGACACCGTATTTATATCTGTGATTCCATGAAGAAATTATGATGCCTGAATTGATGTAATTATATCATTATATCCAGTGTGAAAGAGGAGCTTAAAATACACTATTTGTGCAATATTAACCCTTTAACCGCCGATACCGCATATATTCGGGTTTTCATTTTTTATGACCACATATAGTACCACATTTTAAATATGTTCAAGATAAAATGTGACATCTAACAGCAAGATTTGAAAAGAGTTGACCTTCATTTTGTCAAATCTGAATAATTTTCACTCACTTGAAGTTGTGGATCGCGTCAGCGAGACACAACTTCAAGTGGGTGAAAATTCCAATTGAATAATTTGGCGGTTAAAGGGTTAAAGTACACATTTGTGCAATATTAAGACTGAATGATCTTCTTAGAGTGTACATATACTGCATAATAAATTATTGATTTTACGAAGTATATTTTCCGACTTGTTTACTAATTAGCCCTTGTCCTGCTAGAATCATATATATCCAATTTCAGAAAAGTGTTGAGCCTTAAAGTTATTTTATTTAAATTGTGTCACACTACCGCGACCCACAACTTCAAGTGGGTGAAAATTACTCATATTTGATTAATTTAAAACCATACATTTGCACATCTTGAATGTGTAAATTTTGAGAAGTTTTGTTGCTATAGCAACTGTGAGCTTATAAACACACTAAGTGTATCCTAAATAATAATGGCAAATATAAAACACCACTACTCCGCCACATAGAGTTTTCTATCCAGAGAAATATAAATACATCAATGGATTACTTTTTCTGCCTAAACGCTACAACAAACTAATAGATTAAAACAAAAAACTAAAAAATGAAAAATAATGAGTCAAAGTGAACGTCGTAAATAGTTAAGTAGGCCCCTAGTTATAGGAATGGTTATTTGAAACCTAAAACAGGTTGTATTGGTGGATAAATCAGGTAAATAATAATAATTAGCCATGCGCACAACCGAAAATATCAGTATTGTAGTCAGAAATGTAATCTCTGAAGTCAGAATTATGTGCACTAAATTTTGTTACCTTACTATGTAACTCTATATGAATAAACTAACTTCCTGATTTTATCAACTACGAAATAATAATATCTCAAATTAGAGCTGCAATCAGAATGGTTTTTCTGTGATGGGTTATACAGTTTTTTATTATGAGAGTTTTCATAGCAACTGAAACTTATAAGGTATATCTGGCTATTTTTGCTTAGGTTTTCCACGACAATTGCGTTCTCATTCTTGAAATTACAAGATATTTAACCTGTTAAGGCACAGATGTGTTGATGTAGTGTGTTGACGCATCTTTCGCAATATGTCATGTAGTGCAAATAACGGCACTTGAAATAAGTTTATTTTGTTACTAAGCACCATTTTTACGATTTTTAGAGGTAATTATTTGGGTTTGATGGCGAATATTATAAGTTCTCCAACTGATAGTGATCTCGCTTTTTTATCTCATGAAACGCCAAATGGCACTCACCCCTTTTACGTGGCGTTGGCCCGATGTTGGGCTGATGTTGAGCCAGCGTCGTAAATTTTGGCAAGCAACAGCCCAACGTTGGGCCAACGCCTCGTGTTTGCTGGGTAAGATCTAACCCGATTGTTATCCATTTTTTTCCAAAATTATTCCTACAATTTAAATTAGGCCAACTGTCGGGTATTATAGAAACACAAATATATCTTCAACGAAAACATTCTTGAGAAAAAACTTTTCAGACACAAAATAGAGACACAAAATACCATGTTATTTTATGAATTTTATATAACATAACATTAATATCCACTATATGTCTGCCCCAAACTTTATGAAATGTTGATGCACAACTCAGCAATCACGAGACATCGATACCCAATGTTTGACCAATGTTGGGCCACCGTCTACGACGCTGGCCCAACATTGGTCAAACATTGGGTATCGATGTCTCGTGTTTGCTGGGAAGTCTTGTCGGTAGGAAATGTCAGTCCCAGTAGCAGCCCAGCAAATACGAGACGTTGACACAATGTTGTTTAAAGTTGGCCCACCATCTTGGAAGTTGGCCCAACATAAAAATAATATTGGCTCTAAGTGTTGTGCTTACGGGGGCTGTGTAAATTATGAGACGATGATCGATCTCAAAAATTAAACAGTACTTTTCAACCAGTATATTCATTATATTGAATTAGCATCTTAGCTTCTTGCCTAACTTTTAAGATCTCTTAAAACGCGGCCCCTGGGAGTAAACATTCCACTTTGCTCTGTATAGGGTTTGATTGAACCAATCAGTGACTAGGAGGTCTCATTGATAATCTGCGTTTTTTCTGTTTCCTCACTCCAGGGGGTAGCAATGACTCGTCACATCTCTGTAGCATATCACACGCCACCGTGGCAGCCGTGAACAACTCATCGAATTTCTGCTGCCTCACAATATAATCAAAACCCGCAAACGCTCCATATAGAGAATGAAATCTCAGGACAGACTCCGACTTGAAGCCGAACCATTCCAAGACTTCCGTCTCCGTCGCGCCAAGTAAGGCGTTTTTAGGTGTCTTAATGGATACGTTTGCATCAATGTGAAGTGTGTCTATTAATGATGCTGTGATGATATGACGTATACTGTTTGATTTTTTTATGGATTCTGGGACAAGTGGATGCTTTAAAAACACGTGTTCTCTATATGTATCCTTAAAACTGTGATCAAATCCAACCATGGAGTAAAGAAATGACAAAGAACCCCTTCGGAAATCTGGATCGTCTACATGGAACTCTGGCAATATGAGGGTTCTGTTGAGGAGCACGCACAGGGTGAGAGCTGTTTTAAGAGCCATCTTCTCCATCTGGAGTATTTCAATTAGACCTCCGTCCACAATAGGATTCTCATATGTCAGGTAGCGTCTTTCAGGACTGCTGTAATATCCATCTTTTTCGTGCAGCCACAGGGAGTGCTCTCTGAACCTGTACACCTTAGCTTCACGTGACACGATCCAGTTGTTGTGCAGGGCAATCACTTCCGGATCCGGATTATCACCGGCAAAAACACGTCCGCCGTCGATAAAATAGGCCCTCCCTGACGGGAAGAGATTCACTGGCAGCTTGAACACTTTGACCAAAACGCCATTTCCTGTAGAAAACATAAAATAGATTTATTGTGCAGTGCAAATATACTACAAAGCAAGGTGTATCATTGCAAAGCGCTGATCAGATAAAAAAAATGACAAAGCAAAGAGTTCCCCTCCTTTTTCACTTTTTATTCACTTGCCTGTAACCCAGATAGCATACAGTCAAGAGGGCAACTGGCGGTCAGCTTAACTCTTAACCCTTTAAGTCCTCGCGATGCATTAAAGCATCATTTTACATCCCTGAAAACATACTCAATTTTCCTACAACAAAGGGTTTTAGAACGAGAATTTCCATGAAACAGGTTTAACAATTCATGACACTTTTTTTTTTTTTAAACCACATTTAATCATCTTCATCCACTACAAGTCAAGAATTGCGACAGCAATTCGCGGCTTGTAGTGGATGAAGATGGCAATGGTAAATTCAGGCTTGAAAGGGTCAAAAAGCTGAAATACTTTTATAGAAACCATGGAGACTAAAGGGTTTTTCTATGTGAAATTATCATAAATGTCTTAGTGAGCTCTTGCCTATTCATTTGAATACCTATGTTATGGGTCTACAGCCTTTATACATAGGCCTACTCTTACAGTGTAGGGATTGTCTTTATACTGAAGTCTACAGACTTCAGAATCTAATGTAAAAAGACGATCCCCACGGTGAAAGGCTTCAGCCTTCTGCCACACTTAAACCCTTTTAAACCTGACTTTACATTGTCATCTTCATCCACTACAAGCCGCGAATTGCTGCCGCAATTCTCGACTTGTAGTGGATGAAGATGATTTGAAGTGGTTGAAAAATTGAAAAAAATTCAATGTATTGGTAAGCCAGTTTCATGGAGAATTTCATTCTGAAATCCTCATTTGTAGAAAAAATAAGTCTGTTTTCATGGAAGTAATATGATGCTTTAATGCATCGTACGTGAGGGCTTAAAGGGTCAAGTGCAATTCTCGACTTGAAGTAGATGAAGATGATTCGAAGTAGTTGAAGAAAATTGCAATGTATTGGTAAGCCAGTTTCTTGAAAATTTTCATTCTAAAAGCCTTATTTGTAGGAAAATGAAGTCTGTTTTCAGAAAAGTAATACAATTTTGTTCTTACGGTTAATGTTTGTAATAGCAGTGTTGAGCCTCTTTTGCTCCTCCATTGCTGGCTCTTTCAACGCGATCTCCTCCATCATGTTATAGACCATCAGGCTGCCAGGTGTGGGCCTGATGTACATGAAGCCCGCATTGATTCCACTCTTAGTGTCATCCATTCCAACCATGTCAGCGTCTGTGATGTTTCTAATGTAGACGAGTGGGTCATGTAAGAAAACAATGTCCGTGTCACAGTTTAGCACAGTGTAGCCGCTTCGTAACAAACCCAGCAGAACTTTACCACGAAACTTCATCTTCATCCGGAAAGCAATCTGTGCAAAAATAATCAAGTTAGTCCTGCTCAATATAATATTTGCACATTAGAGTGATTTCAAGCATTCAATATTATGATGGTAAAATTATTAAATAATAATGTTGAGTTCTTACATAGCGCACATAGGGCCTACAATGCTCTGTGCGCTTCACACATATTACCCCTGGTCACTGGATCTATTCATTCATGAACAATTACAACTCCCTTTTTGGAGCATACAGCACTTGCAGCTATTTCGGCACTGGGAACTAATCGCACACATTGTCATGTCTGTCCTACCAGGTACTCATTTACACCTGAGTCAAGTGAAGCATGTGAGGGTAAAATGCCTTGCCCAAGGACACAGCATTAAAATAATTTCCCAGAGGGGAGAAACATGATTTTTCTCTGAAAATTCTTCACCAAGTGGGATTCGAAACCGCACGACAGGCAGTGACATTGGCAAAGCTCCTCGCTCCAGCCACTGCGCCACGTCCCTCTCTTAACTTTTCCACAAATAGGTCCAAAGTTTTTTTCTTAAATGTTTTTTTTTATTATAACATTGGAACTGATGACTCATCTGTGGCTAGTCTCATGTGAGGGTGGTTGGAGCTGGTGTTGATGCTTGTCGTTTTAAATCTATTAAATCTATTTTTTAATCTATTAAATCACCGTGAAACAGAAAGAAATGTGTTTTTAAACATCAAGATTTGCAATTTTTTGTTCTCAAATTGAACAAACAAAAGTAATTTTTCTTGAAGTTGTGGGTCGCGGTAGCGAGACACAACTTCAAGTAGGTGAAAATTAAAATTATTTGATTTAGCGCTTTAAGGGTTAAATACCAATGTATAATACTAAAGTGATAGCATAGAGTCAGAATGTCCTTTTTGATGCCATATATCATTGCATTCTATATTGTGTTTTATACTCTCTTTCAGAAGGGAAAAAAATCAAAAATTTAATGAGGGCGTGGGGTAAAAAAAAACATTTAAGCAAAAAACTTTGGACCAACTTTTGAAAAAGTCAATGCTTGTGATAAAAAAAACTAACAAAAAAAACATAGACTGAGCAATGTTTTTCTTATCTCCTGGAATTGACCTGGTATTTTACGAAAATTAGCAAACATCTAATGCACGCGCTGGGCAGAAAAAAGGTGGTTTTTTTGTAATGCAAGGTCTTAATCTAATGCGCGCGCTCATCTAAAACAGAGAAAATAACATAGTGGCATCCCAGCAAACACGGCACATCGACCCAATGCTGTACCAGTGCTGGACCGCCGTCTACGACGCCGGTCCAACACTGGTCCAACATTGGGTCGATGTGTCGTGTTTGCTGGGATAGGCCTGATGTATACTCACAGTGCCGTAGCCACTGACGCCATCTTGTAGAACACCCGAGCACATCTGAAAGTAGTTCATCCCATTCACAGCCAGCTGTGTGCAGCTTCTGTTATCAGAGCAAAGGAAGATGTAGTTGGTGATGTGGAATGGCTTGAGTGACGACAGGTACAGGTTGATAGCCATGTCCAGATAGCCCGAATCCACATAGAGTAGGATCAGCTCCTTGAAGATCGCCAGATCCTTGGCTTTCCGCAGAAATCTTCCCACATCATGGAGGCAGTCCATGTCACTCATGTCCACGGCTTGTTTAGGCGGAGAGGTAAGATTGGACGCAAGTTCTCCGCTCTGAAAATGAGATTACAATTAGAAAAGTGCTTCAATTTAGGCCTATTAACCGTTATCCTGCTGATCACGACTATTGTCCTATTTAGTCTGTTTTATCAGTCGACCAAAATCACTGTTATTGGGAAAGAAATATATGTCTAAGCATTAAGATTTGAAAATATTTGTGCTCAAATTCCACAAATAAGAGTAATTTTATGACACTTGAAGTTAACGCGAACCACAACTTCAAGTTGGTGAAAATTTAAATAACTTAAATTAACTTAGGAGGATGAGCGGTAAAGCTAGGTTCTAGCATATTCAACTATACATATACTATTTATTTTAAACTACCCAATTAAATATTTAATGTAGGCCTACTACCTTCTGAAAATAATATGAATGGGTAGCAAATACATAGGCGTATTACATAGATAATTTTGACTGATTGCGTTACTACGTTCTGTACTTCTATGTATTCCTATGTACTCCATGACAACATGAGACACGATAATTTAAAATGATTTTTTTGATTACTGTAGTTGTATTCTGCCCACCTGATGCATTGTGAGGTTCTCACTTGTGCGATGTATAGACGTTTTCTGTGGTGATTTTGAAATTTGTTTGCTGGTATGACGTGTTTTATTCCGCCTTACTACTGTATCTATATCCTTATTTATGTGTCTTTGGGGGCTGTCCTGTGCTTTATTGACTGTGGGTGAAGCCAACTTATGGAAGTCCTTGATGCCGGGAGGAGATCCCCTCTCTGGTGGCATTACCTCGCCGTGAGCACTGATGGAAACTTCATTGTCTGACCCAGTTGATCGCGTGTCCACTAAACAGTCTGTTTTATCAGACGATGTAATTTCACAGGAACATTCGCGGGACGACATGCCACCCAGATTTAGCACCAGGATCACGAAAAACAACGAGCTTGACAGCAACAACCATGATCTATTACGCCGTATGAACCACAAAACACCTGGAAAATAAAAAATATTATTAACCCTTACAGTGATGAACGACTTTTTCAAATATATAGATATCAAAGGTTTTTCTTTTTGCAAATGTCATGAATCTCTTTGTCAGCTCGTTTCGCTTCATTTGAATATAGAATATTTTATTAAGCAGTAGGCTTGTAGCCCTTGTGCCATATACATCTATACAAACAAATTGAAATAAACATTTCACATTGTATACCTGGGTTATTCATCCTGCGTGCAGGGTGTACTTCCCACTACACCCTAAGTGCCCCGATCTCCCCTACCAAACTTATCATTAGAAATAATATATACTAATAAGGTTGGTAGATGAGCTATTCGGCGCGTGCTACACCCTGCCAGATAGGAGCCTGTGTCGACCTATTTGGAGGACACACGTGCCTCTCGTGCGACACCCCCCAAGCTTAGACATCAAAGCTAATCGCAAAGTGCCGGCAATCAGACGGCACCGTCTGGCCTGGGAACATCAAGCCAAGTGACAATACTGTCACTTGGCTTGATCTTGAGAGCTTGGCCAACGGTGTTCCAACGTTGTGACAGCGTCGATGACAATGGCCCAACGTTGAGGCAGCACTGTGTCCTTGCCATCTGCGAAATGTTATTTGTACAGCCTATCACACAATTATAGAGTGTGTACAACTGGATTATACAGTCAAATATTGCCACATCTGATTACAAATTGAATAATTAAAGCCTAAAACGGGGGATAACATCAGCTAATATATCAAAAACAGTTTAAACAGTGGCTAAACTCTTTTTCTTGTGATTTTGTGTCGATATAATCCCCCTAATTATCTACTTATGAACGAAAACGTACGCAAAATATGTGGTTTCATTTTGAAAATTAATACGTAATTTCGAGATTAAATGTGCTCATATAAAGTCAAGAAAATAATTCAGAACGTTATATGTGGTAAAATATGTATGCTATTACATACTTGAATTAGAAATGTATGGGTAACATATTTATTGCAATAAAAGCTATATTTGTTCTAAATGTACCACTTTCATAATTTTGGGCAGAGTTTGAAATTTAGGGGAGGGGCCGACAGTTGGGAGTCGCGTGAAGAGGGGTGCTCAAATAGGTGGAAAAGGCAGTTATAATTGTTGTTTTTTCCTAAAGTACAGGGGTCGACTTTTGACGTCAGATTCTGACGTCAAAAGGGTTAAAGGAGATATTAAATCGCGGAACTTGCGGAACTTCCGCTTAATCAGACGGTAATTTGGCATGTTTACGCCACAAATCTTAATACAGACTATTTAAATGTGTAGCAGGCACCCGTAGGCCTATCAGTTTGCATGTGTGTAGGCTATGTTTATGAGCTATGTTTATATCGGCAGGCCTGGCCAGCTCCCCTGGATATCGAATGCTTTCATCAATTTAACGTAACTGTCATATATTGTAGACCTACTACATGTATATATAAATAAAAATGAGATGAACGCGGTTTGCCGGGTGTTTATCACTGATTTCTCAGTCAACTGGTCAATTCTCAATCAATTTCCATGAAATTTTTCAAGCCTTCTTTGCAACTATTCCAGCGCTTGCCCTGTAGATTTCGTGAAATTTAAAGGAGTATTTCAAAAGTTAGACCATTTGACATGTATTGTAATTTCTTGATTAAAGCCGATTGAAACCAATGGGTTTTAGAGGAGCGTCACATTTCGCAATGGTCGCATGTCAAATGCTCTAACTTTTAAACTACATAATATTTTTTCTCGAAATTTTCTGGGTAGTTGCCGTTAGGTTAGAAAATATTGCTTACCAAATTTAATGACAATCTGATGATAATTGCGTCAGCAATTAGTGAAAAACATGCAACGCAAAAGTGACATTTTTAAAGTAACAGCTACTGCTGTTTGCCTTTGTTGTATGTCAAAAACAAACAGGTGGAACTGATTACTTTAACCCTTGAGGCGCCGGTGCCGTGCATATTCGTTTTTTTACATTTTTATTAGCACATTACATATCAGCTTTTAAACATATTGAAGATAAAATGGTGACAATAATCAGCAGAATTTGAAATTTGTTGACCTCCATTTTGTCAAATCTGAATAATTTTCACTCATTTGAAGTTGTGGATCGCGTCAGCGAGACACAACTTCGAGTGGGTGAAAATTCTAATTGAATAATTTTGCGGCTAAAGGGTTAACCCTTGAAGCGCTGATTTTTTTTTCAAACCATGGAGAATAAGGGTTTTTTCAATTTGAAATCATCATAAATGTCTTAGTTAGCTCTTTCTGATTCATTTGAATACCTATGTTATGGGTTTACGAATCAGAATCAGATTCTGACGTCTAAAGTCGATCCCCGCACTATAAAGGTTAAGTGGGCTGTTATATAAAGGAGGTTATAATCTGCATAATAGATATTTGTATAAATTATATCATGTTCGAAATCGTCTCGCATATTTTTTTCTGTATGGATTATCCAGGGTGCCATGCCCATAATGTAAACATTAGTAGACTTCGCGCAGGCTGTTAATCCTACAGGACTGAATACAGAATATAAAAATATAAAATACGTGCAAACACGTAGCATTGAATCAAAGTTTGTTCGACGCTGGGTGTGTCAGGATTGCTACTTACTGTGAGAATAGTAGAAAATAATACGTAACAAATCCATGAAAATCGATTTATTATTAACCGAGAAATCTGAGAAAACACGCGCAAAATGATTGCGATTATAATGCGAATTTCAATAAAGCCGCTTTCTTTTTCTCTCTGCCATAATGCAAACAAGTAATATATTTAATTTGAAAATAAGTTTCAAATTGTTATTTTATCAAAAATATAAAATAACAGACATCTATGTTTCTCTATAGCCCCATGACATGCTGGTGTTTCGAGCATAGGCCTATAATATTCATATCTAAATTTACATATACATGTAAACATTAACCGTTATAGTTTTTTTTTAACTGGAATACATAAATTGAAGAAAATCAAAAACATTTCATGATTAAGTCGCTGCCATATGATGAATAATAATGATACTGCTATGTTTGTTTAGGGCTGGGCCGCCGTTTCAGACGATGGGACCAAGGTTGGACCAGAATTGGTTCAATGATGTATGTTTGTTTCGTGTATATTGTTATAATCGTCAGAACGAACAATATATATTATGAATAACACCAAACTTTGCCGAAAAGTAGTTCTAATGTTACATGGTATGTATTTTTTATTTATTCATATGGTTGACTTGGTTGGCCATTTCGATCGCAATCAATGTTGATAGCATGTTTTTTAGACAAAATAAATATAGATGAATATTAAGGTAGGCTAGTAGTAGTAGATAATCGTAGTGGTTAATCGTACGTGATTATTTCTAATGTAACTCTGTGGGCAGCCTCATTTAAGAAATGACGGGCTCCCACTGACTCCCATTTATCTTTGCCGTACGAATAGTCACCTCGTAAATTTATTCGTGGTTCAAATATTCATATAGAAAATGACCATATACTTCTTAAAAAAATTGCAATAGAAAATTAAATGAATAAAAAAAAAAATGAATAAATATGTAAATAACTGTCACTAACCTCTGAGCGTGGAATCCATGGTTTGACTGTCAATCCCAGCTGTGGTCCAGCAATGTATATTATATAATACAGTTGTTCATACGCCGTTTCTTTGGTTACATCACCTTTGCCCTTAAGCGCCTATGACCTACTATAATCCAACATGATATACAGCTCTAGGGCGCTGAAGATTAACCCTTCAAACACCAATACTCGATTTAATCCTATATGTATACAGTGATCTCTTTTGTTGTTGACAGGAAGGCTAAGTTATGGACAATTGGCATAGCCAGACAATTATAATGGAACATACAACATACAATAAATGCAGGCCTGTTCAATTCCCGCGGTAAGGTATTTAATAATATTAGAAATATTAAATTCTATAAACATGATAAAGTAAATATAAATCGGGTCTTTTCATTATGAATTTTCCGACATTTCGTATCCCAGTAGGCCTAAACACGAGACATTGACCCAATGTTGTTTGAATGTTGGCCCGCCGTCTCCGACGTCGGCCCAACATTAAAACAACATTTGTTCAACGCCTTCTGTTTGCAGGGATATTGTGTGTAGGGGACTGTAGGATTATAAGTGTTACTAGTCCTTTGGTTCATGGCTGGGTTTCAGGGAGGGGAGGGGGGGGGGGTAGAGTCGCGGACAAGCCGTTGTCATTGTCCTGTCTAGTCCCGTCTCCGATATGTCCAGTCATGTATGCAAAGACAATCACGCAAAGACAATCACCCAACACAAAAGTTATGATCGAGTAGGTAGCTGCCACTGGCAGGCTATTCATATAGGTCTTTCTCTTGGAGAAAAAAAATATTTTACAAAATTAGGCCATTGTTTTTGTTTTTCGCAGATTAGTTTCAGGCATATTTCACCCTTTTATATCAATGAGTCTTAATACGTCAGAATTCCCCGCGAAAGAGTTAAAACAAATTCAACATTGTCTGAGAAGGGTCTAGATAAGCTCAGTTATTATATACACAAATGGTGTAATACAAAAAATAAGCTAATGCTAACAAGTTACAGGATTTCCCCAATTTAACTACGCTGGCAACTACCTTGGATGCCATGCTAGATAATTAAAACCGCAAATGAATTGACCAATAAGTCATTGCCATAGCTATCACCGACATTTTTATCAGTATTTCTTTACAGAAGAAGAAGAAGAAGAAGAAGAAGTGTTTATTCAACCATAAAAAATTAGTAAATGAAAGATGAGTGAAATAAAATTTACAGGGTGGTTTGGGAGACCTCCATTAAGACCACAAGGTCGCTAGCATGGAGGCCACCCATGATATCATCTATATAAACATATAACATTTTGAAGTTATGAGTAGTAAACATATGAGCTATACATGTGAAGTGAGCGAATATAATAGCTTTACTATAAAGTTTAACCTATAGACGTAGTAGTTATATAAAATAAAGTATGAAAAAATAAACTTTGATTCTGCCGTGCAAAACCAAAAGGCAGCATCTGCCTGCTTTACAAATAGGCTGATCCTGCCGTTTGGCTCCACAGAGCAGAATTCACTAGTTCAAATTGATACTGCATACATAGCAGTTTGAGATATTACAATCAGTAGCATATGTGTCTAAAAATATAAATTTGACATACGTTGAAAACCCGTTAAAACTATGAGTGTGTACTTTATCGGTTATTGATCGTGGCATGCTATTTACAGTTTTTGTTAATTGATATCGAACACAAGCTTTGGCAAAATTATGTTTTACAAAAGGTATGCGTAATTTATGTTGATTTCTTGTATTATGAGCATGGATTTCAGAATTGAGCCTAAGATTAAATACATCAAAGTATTTTGGGAGTAAATTATGCTCGTATTTAAAGTAACATTTTAATAGTTGAAGGCGATATATGTCGTTTATTTTTAGGAGGTTCAATTCTTTAAATATCGGATCTGTGTGAGACAGGCGAGATTCCTTACGTATTATTCGTACTGCTCTTTTTTGCAATTTAGAAACTCGACTGTTTTCGCTGCCCCATAAAAGAATGCAATAGTTAATATGTGGTATTATTAGAGAATTGTAGATATTAATGAGAATATTTTGAGGAAGGGTGAATTTTAGTTTGTTCATTATACCTATTATTCTGACTATTTTATTTGAGACTTTGTTTAAATGATTTTTCCAAGTAAGATTCTTGTCAATGATCACCCCTAAAAAGTTAAAATTATCAACACATTCAATTTGTATTCCATTTATTTTGACAATTGGTAATTTAATTTGTTTCTGTGGTTTTCTGAATATCATGAATTTCGATTTAGCAGAATTTAGTGATAATTTGTTTACTTTCAACCAAGTGCTTATTTCTGCTAATTCTTTATTCAATTTGTTATTTTTGTTGAGATTGCTGAAATTAGCGAATAGTGTAGTGTCATCTGCGTATACAATGAATTTAAATAATTTACTTGAAAAAGAAATATCGTTCAAATAAATAATAAATAATAGTGGGCCCAAGATAGAACCCTGAGGAACTCCTGTGGTAATTGGTATGTATTCTGACTTAATATTGTCGTCTTCTACATATTGTAATCTATTAGAGAGATAGCTTCCTAGAAGTTTTAATGGACAGTGTTTAATACCGTAATGATTTAGTTTATTTAAGAGTATTGTGTGATTCAGGGTATCAAAGGCTTTAGAGAGGTCCAAGAATATGCCAAAAGGAGTTTCTCCTCTATCCATATCTTGTGTTGTTCTGTCAATTAATTCCATAGCAGCCAATTCGGTTGAGTGGTGCTTTCTAAAACCGTATTGACCGCTATGGAACAAATTATTTAGGTTGAAATAGTCATTAATTTGGTTACAAATAATTTTTTCGAAAATTTTAGAGATAGATGGTAAGATTGAAATCGGTCGGTAATTTTCTAAAAGCGATGGATCCTCTTTTTTATGAATTGGTATTACCTTGGCGATTTTCAATTTTTCAGGAAAAATGCCTGTATTCAGAGACTGGTTAAGGGTGATAGTTATTGCTTCAATTAAGGGTTCTTTAATATACTGTAATAATTTTGTGGATAATCCATCCGGACCGGTGCTATGTCTTGTTTTAAGTTCATTGATTATTTTAGTGACAGTTGTGCTATTTGTTGGCTCAAAGTGAAATGTCGCAGTTGTGCGATTTTTTAGATAATGGTATTCAGTATTCACTAAAACCGTCGATATTTGTCTAAAACGGTTCAAAATTTTTCCTCAAACATGTCTCGGGGGTTGTCTGGCTGGATTTAATGAACTCCAAACTAGTTGAAATGGTGTTTTGCAAAATAAATTTGAGCTAAGATCAAGGACATTTGAAAGTATGTTTGACTTGGGTCGTTTACTTCAGTCTTAACCTTTTAACCGCCGGTGCCGCTTATATTCGTTTTTAACATTTTTTGTTAGCATGTAGCATATTAGCTTTCAAACAAATTAAAGATAAAATGTGAGATTAATCAGCAAGATTTGAAAATGGTCCACGTCCGTTTTGTCAAGTCTGAATTATTTCCACTCACTTGAAGTTGTGGATCGCGTCAGCGAGACACAACTTCAAGTGGGTGAAAATTTAAATTGAATAATTTGGCGGTTAAATGGTTAACACCCCAAAGGTTCAAAATGTGACCGTATAATTTCTTTAGTCATTCAAAACAATTAGAAGCTGTGTTCTGGCAATTCTCACGATCGCATGTTTCATAATAGTCATCTGGAATAAGTCAGGTTTTTTATCTCCCTAAAAAACTGTCACAGTATTCCGACAATAAAACGTTTTCAGCAAACAAAGAACCAAGTGGAATGTGAATCTACGAGTTTTCACCCGGCACGTGCACTCTTACATACACTTACTTTAATTAGTATTTGTCATAGCATACATTAAGAACGTTTTTCGTGCTGGTATGCATACTGAAAGAACACTCGCAATATAATCTTAACCATGTTAACCCTAAACCGTCAAAGCTCTGAAATATTTTCTCAAATACCATGGAGACCGAAGGGTTTTTCAATATGAAATCACAGTTAATGTCTCAGTTATAGCTCTTTCCGTTTCATTTGAATACCTAAGTTTATAGGTCTACGGCCATTATAAATATTTTATTTCTTTCAGTGCGGGGTTAGACATTAGACGTCAGAATCTAACGTCTTTAGACGTCAGAATATGACGTCCAAAGATGTCATATTCTGACGTCTAAAATTGATCCCCGCGCTGTAAGGGGTAAGCGCTACATTAGGAAAATAATTTTTCACTCACTTGAAGTTGCGTCTCGCTACCGCGACCCACAACTTCAAGTGGGTGAAAATTACTGATGTTTGTTTAATTTTAAACCAAACGTTTACAAATTTTGATGTTTAGAAACAAAGATTTTGTTCACAATAACAGTGATTTAATCGGCTGATAAAACGGATTGACAACGACTAAAGGGGTGCTGAGCGGGTGAAGGGTCAATATTGTGGGGAGCCTCCGTGACCGAGAGGTAGCGTGCTCGGCTTCAGACCGCATGGGAGGGCTCGAATTTTGAATTGAATATCCTGTGTATGGAGGGTAGTGTCATCTCATTCATCTCACCATCCTCAGGAGGTTGTCCTGGCCCAGTTTAGCCTACATCCCAGCAAACATGTGGCGTTGGTCCAATGTTGTTTTGATGTTGGGCCAGCGTCGAAGACGATGGGCTAACATCAACCCAACATTGGGCAAACGTCTCGTGTTTGCTGGCTATGTTCACCAAGCTGACTAAAAACCCAATTCATTTCATTCAGGGGGTCAAGGATTGATAAATCACAAGGCTTGATCTCACCTTGCCCTTTAGCCGTGGACGAGCCCGCACCTTAAAGCGGTGAGTCGTGGATTGCAGCATTCGTTTTACAAGGGAGAATCAACGTTTCTCAACATGGCGGTGACCGAGAGCGATCCCCACCCAAGGTCAGAAAAAATACATTAACTTGTTGATGATATTGCGACGGATGAGCTGAGCATGCGATGTAGTAGGTGAAATGTTTCTGATTCTAAAAACTATTTGATCAAACTGATTAATCGAGACCAAGCCATTGTGGGCATGACTGTCCAAAATCCCAGGTTTTTGAGCGGGCGTAAACCGGTAGCTGCAAAGAAGCCTTTTTCGACCTATTTATCCCCAACAGAGTTCCTAGCTGTTGCCCCCCCCCCTATTATTCAATTTCAAAATCAGCGTATGCTATTGTGAAACTAATAGGGTCTCCATATGATATCGTTTTTATGTCAATAAATATAGTAACCAAATATTGCTAATTCGTGTATATCATAGCATACATATTTTACCATAGGGGCCTAGCTAGTTACATCTAGCTACAAAGTTAATGAGGTTTTTATTAATTCATACGAGCAAATTTAATCACAAAATTAGATATTTTTCGGGCATTTTCGTTCATAACTAGATAATTAGGGGGATAATATCGAGAGAGACTGCTATTGTTTTTAGACTGCTGGAACTTACCCAGCGCAATGTTGTGGCAGCGTCGATGTTACTGCCCTAAAGTTGAGGCAGTATTATTATAGCTGATTCCTTGACAAATGCACGATGTTATTTGTATGCAGTCTAAAAACAATAACAGTCTCTGTCGATCTTATCCCACTAATTATCTAATTATTTGCGAAAATGACCGAAAAATATCTAATTTTGTGATTAAATTTCCTCGTTATGCCGTATAATCATGGTCTGAGATGCGACTGAGTTATGACTCTTATGTCATAACCCAGTGTGTGTGTGGAGAGAGGGGGTCGGAGGGTCTCAACTAGTCGAAATGAACATTATTACAGGCATGGGGATAATGAAATGAAATGAATGGGACTTTATGCCACCTTTATGCCCATATAGGCTAAAGCGGGTCAGGAGAACCTCCTGAGTATGGTGAAATGACACTGCCCTCAAGCATCAAGAATCGAAATTCGAGCACTGGCGGTCTCAGGCCGAGCATGCTACCTTTCGGTCACGGAGGCTCCTCACAATGTCGAGTCTTTATGAGTGAGCAGGGAAGAAACATTCTGTTTCTTTAAAACTTGAAGGCCAGAGTGGGGGACGAACTCGCGATCCCCGACTTTCCAAGCAGGGGGTGGAAAACCTACCTCTGTTGTCATCTGGTTGTATATCCCAGCAAACAGGGGTCGTCGGCCCGATGTTGGTTTACTGTTGGCCCACCGTCTACGACGTTGGCCCAGCAGTAATCCATTGTCGGGCCAACGTCCAATGTTTGCTTGGATGGAACCTGTACCTCTGCTTTGTCCTGACATTTGCTCCGGGCTGAGGATCAGGGGGTCCTCACACCCTTTTTTTGACACTGAATTGTCTAAAAATCCATCTAAACTTGTTGTTTGACAACATTTTTTTATCGGGTTGTGCCCCCAAACCTCTGTTTTTTTTCTCTGTTGGTGCCCAAGCCCCCGCTTCTTTTCTCTGGTGGTGCCCAAACCTCCGTTTATTTTCTCGCGTTTTGTCCACAAACCCCGTTTGTTTTCTCTGGCTGTGCCTCCAAACCCCCATATATTTTCCTCTGGTTGCCCTAAACCTCCGTTTATTAAGGAAAGACTAATAATTATTTTTTTCAGACAAAATTAAAGAAAAATTGTGGGAGATCTATCAAATTCAATACTGATCCCTCTTTCCTTACGTTCTGGACCCGCCCCTGCTTTCGCAATCTATTGGTTGCGAATCAGATGATCCTTGTATGATTACATGTTGGATGACTGCAATTTAGTGCTAATTTATCACTCTCAATAAGAGAGAAATAAACGCTTGAAGGATCAAGCAAGCTTATTATTACATTGAGAGGTGTGGTCCATTTCTTAGTCAGGCTCTGGGGCTAGTTATCACCACATAAGTTTTCATATCGCTTCACAGACAAATGCGTCACGCTAATAATAGTCTAATAATTAGATACCGCACGTGCGTGATAAGGAATGGTTTTCAAGTGCTGTCTGAATGTGAAACCAGCGTCTGCGACGCTTTCTCAACATTGAGTCAATTGGTCAATTATGATTGTGCTGTGCTGGGAGCGGTCAGTCATTTAACCCTTCCAACGCTTAAATATTTTTGTATAAACCATGGAAACCAAAGTGTTTTTTCAATTTTAAATCATCATAAATGTCTTAGTTAGCTCTTTCCGCTTCATTTGAATACCTATGCTATGGGTCTATGGCCATTATTAATTATTTAATTCTTTCAGTGCGGAGATCATTTTGACGTCAGAATCTGACGTCTTTTGACGCCAGATTCTGACATCTAAAGTCGATCCTCGCGCTGAAAGATTTAAAGCGATTTTGTCAGGCCAAAAATCATCAAGAATCGTCATTTTATGTTGGCTACTTAATATGTCTATAATATTTGAATATAAGACTTTTAAATTTTGGGTTGCTGTAGCAACGTAGTAAGTGTACAGAAAACCCCGTTTATCAGTTAATATCCATGTATTCTTATTTTGGACATGCATATCTGAAATTCACGTCTATGGATATGTTGACATATTATAGACATATCAAAGAAACAAAAAAAATGATGATTGCATAAAAATATTTAAAGGGACCCCTTGGGAGGAGAAAACAATCTTAAAGCACTGAAAAAGAGTGAAATAGTTGTATTTCCAGGTCGTATATTTCCATGTAAACAAAACAAGTCAGCAATATTCAGCACTTTAGATCACATATTCCCACGTATCAGACGGTGAGATCAAACCAGTCGCCGCTAATTGGTGTCTCATAGTCAGGACACGGAAGGACACACCTGCAGCACTGATTGTCTACCCAACGCTGGGCCGATGCCATCAGCATGTGGCCCAATGCTGTGAAAACATTCAATCGTACTTCAGGTATACAAATAGTTTGTTTGGGTTACTTCTGGTTTCATTGAAATATTGATTAAATTTTTTTGTAAAAATATGAAAAAACTGAAAAAAATAAAAACATGATCCGTGGGATACACTACTTCAGTACGGAACTAAAAACGAAAATTGATGTCATCCCATGGGGCTGCTTTAATAGTTAGATCTCTGTGAAATGTTTTTGTGTGCCAGGGAATCACTAAAAAATCTTAGGTGTACAATTTTACCGATTGATTCCAGTTATTACTGAAAGATCGAATAAAAAACCTCTTCTCCCAATCTGAGATGAAACAGAGTATAATGATTGAGTTAATTGCCTGTTTTCCAACCAACCAGATCTGCAGTACGTGATAAGACACTGATTGGCTCAACAATTGAAAAAATTCTCTCTGTAT
This sequence comes from Flabesymbios commensalis, assembly GCA_964017125.1. Taxonomy (NCBI): domain Eukaryota; kingdom Metazoa; phylum Annelida; class Polychaeta; order Terebellida; family Flabelligeridae; genus Flabesymbios; species Flabesymbios commensalis. The sequence continues at coordinate 2,297,436 of OZ024916.1, forward strand.
TTAGCCAACTAAACATTTAGCACATAATTGCGTTTAGCTGATTGCGTTGGTCGACGTGCTCATTAACACGTATTAGCAAACTTGAGGAGCTCACCTAATGTTGTTTTGACGTTGGCCCACCGTCTACGACGTTAGCCCAGCATGAAAACATCACAGGGTTAGCGTATTGTGTTGGCTGGGCGTGTGTCTGCTTGTGAATTGTGTATAAATAAGCGGTGTTGGTTGACGAGTTTTCATGGCATGAGGGATTGCATAGAAAAGTGACTCTATAGAGTGAAGACGCAATTAAATCTGTACAGCTGTAGTTAGCGAATTGGCAAGTACCGGTAAGTAAGTAGGCAAGTAAGTAAATGAGTTAAGTTAGTGGGTGAATCCCAGCAAACACGAAACGATGAACCAATGCTGTTTTAATGTTGGCCCACCGTCTGCGACGCTGGCCCAACATTAAAACAACATTATTTAATCGTCTTGTTACTTGTTTGCTGAGATAAATATTAATTAAACCTTGCAACGCTGAATTAATTTTGCCGGGAACCGTTTTGAATGGAACTCGGTGAAAAAAAAGTTATTTAAGACCCCCTCCCCCTTACTTTATTGTATTAGCCAGCTCGGTGACAATGGAGGTCGAGGGTATTGAGTTTCACATAATTTAATGCTTCTTCGAACCGTCTGTGAAGCAATTTAATATATTTTATATGAATTGATATAATGTTGTACTCCTGAATCTATGTGGATCTCAAAAATACCATCATGGATACCAATGTTTGAAATCGTCATAATTGTCTCAGTTAGGTCTCAGTTAGCTCTTCTCGTTTAAGTTTTACAGTGCGGGATCGACTATTTACCATGCATCACAGTATAACCAGACTACACTTCATTTAATTAGTCAATGAGATGTTGCCATGGTAACCGACAGTCATTTTGAATATCCTAATTAGGTAGTCCAATTTTCGGAAATTTCGTTTAAAAATGGTATTTTGGAGATCCACAGGGGTCTTAAATAACTTTTTTTTCACCGAGTTCCATTCAAAAAGGTTCCCGGTGACGTCACTGCTTTTCACAGAATAGGTCTATACACACAAATTAATAGGGAAAATGAGTTTTTTCCATGGAATTTGATAACCTTCCTGATTTCCCTAAGGTTTTGCAGATATAATATTTGGAGATAAACCAAGTTAGAAATGGTGGGAAATACTGAAAGCCTCGTATTCATTTGAGCGCTAGACTTCTATCTTTAGTTCAGAAACGGTTGTGACGCAAGTGGTGTCATCTGGTGAATGCTCCAGAAGCATTATTGCCAGGTCTGAGCTAGGCTCGAACCTAGACTGCTATTACTTAATGCTGGGCCAGCGTCACAGACGATGGAACAGCAATGAAACAGCATTGTATTAATGTCTCGTGTTTGCTGGGCGCGCAGTTCTGCCAGCAACATGTTGTCACTGCGTACACATGACACACATATTATATAGGCCCGTAGACATTGGCTCAACATCGTTTCAATGCGTCCGGAGCAAGACAAGAATTGAGGCATCGTTGGTGCAATTAAAGTGATAGACTGGCTATCAATTAGATTAAGCTTTTTATCTTTGAGAATTAAACCCCTTAAACGGCCTCCTTGTGAGCTGCTAGCGATTAAAAGTCATGCCCCACTGATTTCGGAAAACATGTCCAACACAGGTGCACATGGAGCAGTAACAGTCTTCACGTCTTATTTCATTGATTATAATACAATGTTACTAATATATTCAAATATTATATGCCATATGTGCCAAATATTAAATGAGAGCTCAGCGAAACATTGTACTTAATATAAACGTTAATCATGGCAATTAGCTCTAATTGTATTAAATATTAATTAATTTTTCGTACTCAAAAGATTACCTAATTGGCCACATTTTAATGATCGATGGACAGAGGTTCCCGGTACATGGATGATGAAAAAAAGAAATTTTATATGATGTTATTTTGCAAAAAAAATATATATATTCAATTTCATTATTATTTCTAAATTCGCTGGGCTAACTTTGCAAAGAAAAACGTATTTGAATTATATTTGATCAAATAAATCAATTACAGGGATCAAGGTCCAAGGTCTAAAAATGTTTAAAAATTGATACAATCTTCCATTAGTCAAGATTTATTGGCAGTTTGATAATGTTATATTATTATTTTTATTTAAGAAAACGTATTTAAAACAAGTATTGTCCACAAACATTGCAAAAAAAGACAATAAGACCATGAATAGATTTTAATCCTTGTCACCAGCCACTCAATTGGGAAACAATATATCAGTCATAAGAACTGATGTATTATTAATGAAAGCAGTTGCAGTAATTGAATGTGTCATTCACTCAATCCTGCCCTGATTTGATGACTTGATATGCAGATTAATCAATATTAGTAGCAAAGTGTCAAAGAGGTCTGTATAATCTGTGATTTCACCCTCGAATTGACATATATTATTTAATAATATAGAGAAGAAAAAAGTACTGAAAGATATAAGCCTGACAGGTGTTTAAATGAACAGCACCCTATACAAGCTGCTAATTTTAGCAGCTCGTAAATGATGCAGTTGAAAGTTTTTGTCCAAAACCGAATAAACAGATGTTGCGGACACATAAGACAATTCTGCATCCAGCTATAATTGCAGCTAGCGATAAAGTCGTTTGTCTAGGGCCGCGCGGTGCCGATGCGATCAGGATCACAAGACTCCGCTATGCTGCGGTGTATTCGAGAAAGTAATTAAATCAAGCCCCAATTTCAGCGCTCCACAGACTGCTGGGTAGCTAGAGAGAGTGAATAAACTAGACACGCCTGGTAAATATCGCAGGCTAGAGAAGCCGGGTGAGCACCAAAATCGTGCTCTATTTCTCCATCCTGGTCCGAGCACAGGGGTAGGACGGCCCCACTTCCTGGCTTTAAAGCCAGGCCTAGGGGTAGAGACGAAGAGGGGAATACCAGGGCAAGAGCCCAGACAGGCTTAGTCACCATCATACTAATCAACCAATGAAAATGTACGTTTGATTTAATGTATGAGAGAATAAGAAGGAGGACATGACTAGAAGATACAAGATTTGAGCAGAGTACTAGGTAGTGTGTATTGTAAGCTGTGAGCAGGAAAGTTAGCCTGTCATGCCATCATCTAGTCATATCCTCTCATCTGTAATGTAGGACATCTTTGTTGTTTATTCAATGCCGTAGTTACAGCTCTGGAGAACTGAATAAGATAGCAGAGTCAGGTGCATTGCAACTCTTAGGAATCGGAAAGATCTAACAAAGACATTTATGTTGATATAAAATTGAAAAAACTCTTTGGTCTCCATGGTTTATATAAAAATAATTCTTTAACCCTTTGACTTCCAGGCCGGGGTGCATGCCAGGATCCAGATATACTGGTGTAGGAGTTCTATTTTTCGTCATTTGAAGCTGGAATTGCTAACGCAATTTCCAGCTTCAAATGACGAAAAATACATAAATGTAGTATATATTTGACGAAAATTTGTGTCATTTTATGGTTACGTTCATTGACGAATGACGACGGAAATTTCCGTCATGTATGGTAGTGAAAAGGTCAAGGGTTAATGTTTCTTGCAATTCACCCGCCAGCTGTGGAAATCACCCGCCAGCTGTGGAAATCACCCGCCAGCTGTGAAAATCAGAATCACTGGTTAAATCATTCACCCGCCAGCTGTGGAAATCACCCGCCAGCTGTGGAAATCAGAATCACTGGTTAAATCAATTCACCCGCCAGCTGTGGAAATCAGAATCACTGGTTAAATCAATTCACCCGCCAGCTGTGGAAATCAGAATCACTGGTTAAATCAATTCACCCGCCAGCTGTGGAAATCAGAATCACTGGTTAAATCAATTCACCCGCCAGCTGTGGAAAGCAGAATCACTGGTTACAATTCACCCGCCAGCTGTGGAAATCAGAATCACTGGTTAAATCAATTCACCCGCCAGCTGTGGAAATCAGAATCACTGGTTAAATTTCCTCTTGATAGCCTGAATTCACCCGCCAGCTGTGGAAATCAGAATCACCGGTTAAATTTCCTCTTGATAGCCTGAGGTATTCCTAACTGTCCCAACATATATGCCTACTGTCTGTAATAATGCGAGGTCCAACAGAACCCGGAGACAAAGAACAAAAATTAGACATAATAACTAAATTAAACATAATAACCTTTTTGATACCATATATAAATTGTATGCTATACATTGTAGCTATTTTATCTCTGGCTTTGGTGCAGGAATGACCCAGTTTAGCCTATATGTGCACAAAGGTGGCTTAAAACTCCATTCATTTCATTTTATTTTGGTGCGGGAAGCAGAACAGAACCCGGAGACAAAGAATTTTTTTTAGACATAATAGCTTTATCTATGCTCTTCAGATTTTCCTTTTTGCTACTATATATAAATTGTATGCTATACATTGTAGCTATTTTATCTCTGGCTTTGGTGCAGGAATGACCCAGTTTAGCCTATATGTGCACAAAGGTGGCTTAAAACTCCATTCATTTCATTTTATTTTGGTGCGGGAAGCAAAATGATAGCCCCTCTGTTTATATCTTGGCAATGCCTTTTACTTTTATTTTGTTACATAAATAATGCCACATCTTGTTTCAGCAGAAGAGTAAAGAATGTCTACAACAGAATTGGCGTCATCGGAGTCGTTTTTGTCAATGGAGAAAGATGAGTTATTCTGGAAACCAGAGTGGAAGAAGATCATAGATCTGGGTGTTGCCCTTAATCTGTATGGTACACCGTTTGTTGTAGCATTTGGATTCTTTGGTAACATCTGTACATTCTTATTGATGAGTCGACCAGCATTTTGTAGGAGTTCCACCTCTATATATTTCCGCACCTTGGCAGTTGTGGATATAGCAATCTTGTTAAACCACATAATGTTCACCTGGTATGATGACAATTTCGAATTAAAATATCACTACTGGAACAAAGCAGACATTGTATGTAAGTTTCGTTACGTCATGTTTGGCTGGTCACATGACGTTTCAGCTCTGATACTTGTATCTGTTACATTTGAACGATTCCTAGTCACAGCCATTCCTTTGAAGAGTAAAACCTACTGTACGCGTCGTAACGCTAAGATTGTCTGCATAGCTCTCACTGGGGGATTTGCTGTATTCTGGATTTTAGTTCTATACATTGCAGCTGATCCATCATGGGGAGCCTGTAACATAGAGGCTACACATCAATGGATGGGAAAATATGGGCGTTGGTTTTTCATTGTTATCTACACCTATATAACTACACCTACACTGTTTATCCTGAATTCTTTTCTAGTTTACAAGCTCATACAAGCCGGGCGAGCACGCAGTAAGATGGTAGCTCAGGATTCCGGGTCATATGATCAGTACAGACGTATGACTTTAATGGCTGTAACTGTAAGCGTAACGTATTTTGCCCTCACTTTACCGACTTCAACGCTCAATATCCTAGGTAATTTCTTACCAGTAACAACTAGGTCGTCATATGCTGCATGGATATTGTTTGGACATAATATTTCTCTGATGATACGGGCGTCCAATCACGCCGTCAATTTCCTACTTTATTTATTATCCAATAGAAGGATCCGCGCTGAATTTATTTTGATGATTCAAGGACGAGCACACCGTCCAGAGGAGTCTAGCGGTACAAATGTAAGCAGCATCGACATGAAAATGTCAACAGTAAAAGCCGCTCCTTAACCTTTTAACCGCCGGTGCCGCATATATTCGGGTTTTCATTTTTTATTAGCACATTAAGTACCACCTTTCAAACATGCTCAAGATAAAATGTGACATCAATCAGCAATATTTGTAAACAGTTGAGCCCCATTTTGTCAAATCTGAATAATTCCCTCTCACTTGAAGTTGTGGATCACGTTAGCGAAACACAACTTCAAGTGAGTAAAAATTCAGATTTAATAATTTGGCGGTTAAAGGGTTAAAGCCTTAGTTCTAGTCTTAAAACACACCACTACATTATTTTATTTGTTCGACCACTACATTCTAAACTTGGAATGTGGAGTTATCAAGTACAGACCAATTATCATGGTAGGCCTATGGTCCTATAATCAGTCGAGTGTGACCAAGATGTTGATTATGAGGGATCCTCATTATAGTCAGATGTATTTTTAAGTCAGTTAAAACACTCGGAGTTCTACATTCTTAACTGGGAAAAAGGCTTCGGCCTTCGGCCTCGACCTTTTTCACAGCTAAGAATGTAGAGCTCCTCGGGCTTTATCCTATACAGAATCTGATAGCTGTGTCACTATTAGGCCTAGTACACAATTCCATCTTTGCCTCGCAGGGTATCACACTTGATACTCAACCCTTTGAGTGCTGAGCACGTCTTTGGACATTTTAAATTAGTTTTATTAGCCGATTGAATCACTGTTATTGTGAGCGAAATGTATGTTTAAACATCAAATGCGAATGCATGGTCTCAAATTAAACAAATATGAGTATTTTTTCAGCCACTTGAATATGTGTGTCGCTGTGACGAGACACAATTTTAACCCTTATCCTACTAAGTTAACCCTTTACCCGCCAAATTATTCAATCTGAATTTTCACTCACTTGAAGTTGTGTCTCGCTGACGCGATCCACAACTTTAAGTGCGCGAAAATTGCTCACTTATTCACTATATTTCAAATATTGCTGATTGATGTATCTTTAACGTGTTTAAAAGGTGGTACTTAATGTGCTGATAAAAAATGAAAACCCGAATATATGCGGCAAGGTTAATTTGTTTAAATTTGCACCCATTTAAAGTTGTGTCTCGCCACCGCAATGCACAACTTCAAGTGCGTAAAAATCACTCACTTTTGTTTAATTTGAGACCAAACATTTGCAAATCTCGATATCTAACACACATTTGGTTCCCAATATTAGTGACTTGGTCGACAATTAAAATAGATCAAAAACGACAATAGTCATGATCAGCAGAATAAGAGTTAGGTAGAAAATTTAGGTAGGATAACTTGGTGGGTAAAAAATTAGATTTAGCTATCTTGTTGGCTTTTGTACTATATTCTTTACAGCGCAGGGATAGACTTTAGTCGTCAGAATCTGACGTCTGTAGACGTCAGATTCTGACGTCTAAAGTAGATCCCCCACTGTAAGAGTAAAAATATTTTATAATGGCCACAGACCCATAACATAGGTATTCAAATGAAGCTAACTAACACATTTATGATGATTTCAAATTGAAAAAACCTTTAGAGTTTATGGTTTATATAAAAAAATAATTCACCACTTCAATTAAGGCCTACTGAATCATTTCATACATAATGACATTCAACCTCATTCTCCACACATAGATGTTACTCATGCATGTCAACCCACGCTCTCTCTGGGGTCAGAATGAGTCCACCTCCCAGTAAACATGATGTGACAGAGCCAATCCCGTTTTGATATCACCTGTTATATACTGACAGCAAGGGCCGGTACAATCCAGTATTCAGCCGTTATAACTACATTTTTTTTCATTTACTGTCCGGATACGCCATAGATTTCAAACTGTTGATCGGGATATTACAGTTATGTCACTGTGATATCAAACTGTTGGTTAGGATATTACACATAGTTGCCTGGAATGTTATGGTTTTGCCTCGAATGTTATGGTTTATGTACAGAATACAGATACAGATATTGTATTAATTAGCCTAATACTTCACGAATGTGCAAAATGTATCTGACCCAATTGAATTATCTGCATAGGACCATTAATGGCCCAATCCATGATGTTATCAGAACTGATGGCGTCCAGACAGTTTTTGGCATTCTGGTACCACACAGTCAACAATTAGATGTCACAGTTATGCACTGTGATACAAAACTGTTGGTTGGGATAATAAACATAGTTGACGTGAATTTTTGTGTCTGGAATGTTAGGCCTATGTAAACAATTATATATCATATATAGTTTTACATAGAGTAGTACAGTCTTTGGATGAGCCAGGATGACAGTGCTATGGTATATGATTTGTATTTTTTGATTTTTGCATAATAAACAAAACGTTATATTACAATGTCTTTGTACTGAAAATGAACACCCATATATTACAATTGTTGTTAAACGTTAGTTGGCAAGCTTTATGTGAAAAACACAAAAAGGTAAACCAGCAGATTGTGACAAACTAATTGTTGTTCATAAAGTATCAGCATTCACATGTAATATTCATACTGTAAAATACACATATTATCGTGGTTGAAAGTTATTTTTAGTGAAACAAACGAATGGTATTAAACTGGCAGATATGCTGTTCACTTGCACACAATTTTTATGTATTGTTTTAATTTAAAAAAATATGTTACACACAGTTGATGTGAATGGTTGAGCCTAACTGGTAAAAGTACAAGTGCATGTTAGAAAGTTTATATATATCCCGAATAAAATGCATTTTTATTGTTAAAATATTGTTAGATATTGTATTTAACATTCAGAGTCAAACTTCAACAGTTCTTTATCAACCTGACACGGTTTCACTAATTGTTGTTAAGAGCTAATTTAGAAGTGCCTAATATATAAATATAAATTAATGTTTGATATGATGTGTTAGATGTCAATACAACAATACAATAAGTGATGTTATATGACAGACAATGTTGGATACAATGATACAATAATACAATACTATAAGTGATGATCGACCATAGACCATAATGTTAGATTTATACTAGGATGAAATGTTTGTCTATAAATAATAATGTGCTAGTTTTTTCATATCATGTGAGCAATGTGATAGTATAATAAGTATATAGTTGATTGTGTTGCAGTTAACATTAAACCAGCATTGGGTCAGCTTTATTTTACAATAATAACCTACAAGCTATAATAACGTGTGGGAATCGTCATCTCATGATGCTTATGTTGTATGGCGTGTCATGAAAAAATGTGGAACGAGTTTGTTATCATGGGCCCGTCCCCCTGACAAACCCCCAGGTTCAGTTTTTTTGGCTATAACTGGTTCCGTCATCAGTGATCATTGCACATTGAATTTAGCGTACCGGTATGTGTTCAATGATTAGATTGTTTTTAAAACATGGTAAATATAACTAATATTATTCGTTTCTTCTTTATACATATTCTCACTCATTATGTAATTCTGGATCACCGCTTAAAAACAATATGTTGTGATACGTCTATAAAAGGGCTAATTATAATTTTATGTTTCCCACGTTTGGAAAAGTGTGCACTTGTAGTAGGCCTAATAATTAAAAATCGAATAAATTGCAAAATGGTGATATTGTCATTTGATAATGCGCTGTAGTTGGTTTGGCAGATATCTTAAAATAGCTGCATATTAATCAACAGCTCGTTAAATTTCACTTTTCAAGTGCTACAATTACCAATTATGAATGAATTTGACAAAAGACGAAGAAAATCATCCTAGTGATATATTATATATATTTTAAAGATCTTTTATATCAGAATTGTTTATTCCAAAAGACGTGCCTAGTTTTAGATGATTTTCAGAATAATCTAATCTCAAGCACTAATATGCATTTGCTATTTATTAACGAAGCGACACGAAAGCTACACATGAGACATAAAGTATCAATAGTTGCTAAACTTAATTTAATTGATTTAAATATAAAAGATTTTATGTATATCTGTATACCTAATAATCTCATCTGTATTCCCAGTGCGTTTTGTATTGTAACCTGTGTGACTATTGTGACCTTCGGTGAATAAAATAAACATAGAAAACGTGTTCACTGTCAATGTCATTTAGGACTATAGATAAGTATTACTGAAATGAACTCGCATAATAGAGAAACAGTCTGACCCATTTATGATCGTTTCACAAAGAAAATTTGTTCCAGTATCACATAATAGGCTTATAGATATTCTACGGATAAGATATTTATGCATAAAATACTGACCAATCCCTTAAACTGTGATACGTTTTGAGCTAGGTACTTCACACATCAGATAAGTTTGTTTTTAAAAAAGGTACATAGACATATCAGGCCCGTACCCAGGAAGTTGATTGGGGAGGTGCGTTTCAGTATATTATGGACCTTCTAAATTAGTCAGGTTCGGCCGTTTTTGTAGGCGGGTCCGGGGCAAGTCCCTCGAATTTTTTTTGAAAAATACACACTAAATAACGCATTTTGGCGACACATTTACACAGAATGAGGGAATCAAGCAATCTCACAAGTGATCATTAGTAGAGATTGAGTTTACCGGTATCTAAAAAAAGTTAATCCAACAATGTGGATGCGGCCGTTTTTGTAGGAGGGGGGTGTTACTGGGGCATACCCCTGAATTTTTTTTGAAAAATACACCAAATAACGATTCTGGTGACATATTTACACAGAATTATCAAGCAATCTCACTAGTGATCATTAGTAGGCCTTGAGATTTAGCTTAAAAAAATCTTAACCCGAGAATGTGGAGGCGGCCGTTTTTGTAGGGGGGGGGGGGGGGTGGTACGGGGCATGTCCCTAGAAAAAAATACACACTAAATAACTCATTCTGGCGACACATTTACACATAATTAAGGAATCAAGAAATCTCACAAGTGATCATTAGAAGAGATTACGTTTACCAGTATCTTAAAAATAGTCACCCTTAGAATGTGGACCTTTCTGTCTGTGGGTGGTGCGAGCGCATCCGACGCACCCCCCCCCCCCCCCCCCTCGTATCGGTATGGGCCTGGATATTGCCCGTGTGGTAATAAAGGCATTAGTTTGGTTTGTGTTGATCAGTTGAATCAGTGCCCGAGTTTAAATTAGCCCTTTCAGTGCAGGGACCGTTTTTATACATCAGAATCTGCCGTCTGTAGACGGCAGATTCTGACGTATAAAGACGGTCCCCGCACTGAAAGAATTAAAATATTTCTAATGGTCGTAGACCCGTGACATAGGTATTCAAATTATTAAGAAAGAGACATGCCTAACTAAGACATTTATGAAGATTTAAAATTGTAAAATATTCTTTGGTCCCCATGGTTTGTACAATTTAATATAGCGTTGTGGGGGTTAGATCTGAGAATTATGATGTTCCGTGTTCCTATTTGCACCTAAGTCAGAGGCCTTTATTGCACGAATAAATGAATCGAATTAGATTGATACAGAAATAATTTTTCAGTTGTAGCTATAGACAAATAGAGCTAACGTAAATCATAGCTTTTTGTCCAAGATTTTATTTCCATCCTTAATCCACAGTATGGACCTACTGTGAAATATGGATTATCTGTAGGCATAATAGGACTAGGAATTAATAAGTTCGAATTATTAAGTAGGCCTAGGCCTAATGGATGTGATTTACAATTGTAATTATGCCTAACTTATGGTTCAGGAATAATTATTACCTTACAATATGGGGGAGTGTGCATGCATTAACCCTTTAACCGCCAAATTATTCAATTTGAATTTTCACCCACCTGAAGTTTTGTCTCGCTGACGCGATCCACAACTTCAGGTTAGTGAAAATCATTTAGATTTGACAAAATGGAGGTCAACTCTTTTCAAATCTTGCTGGTTGATGTCACATTTCATCTTTAACATATTTAGAGATGTGGTACTTAATGTGCTAATAAAAAAAGAAAACCCGAATGTATGCGGCACCGGCGGTTAAAGGGTTAAGTGTAACCCTTTCAAGCGCCATATCATCTAAGCCTAGCTAGAGAAGTGTAGTTCTCTGGCCTAGCATATTACTGATGGGTTTTTTCTCTTGGAATGCATAGAATCTAAGTAGGCCTTAGCTTAGGCCATAGACCCTATAGATGCATATAAAGGGCCTAGGCCTATAATTCAAATGCTTAATCGATCCTTGTATGATGCATTCTAAACTGTTATGAAAAAGCTCATAGATAGCATATAGGGCCTACAACTATTTAAAAACGATTATGATTGTGATTAGCACTTTCACCCCTGTAAACAACTGCATGGTAAAATCTCTACATTACAATTTAAATGTTCAGTCACTAGGCCTACCGCGCGACCCACAACTTCAAGCGGCTGAATATTTTCCATATTTGTTTAATTTTAGACCAAACATTTACTACTCCTGATGTTTGAACGCTCATTTTATTCCTAATAGTGATATTAACCTGCTTATAAAACAGATTAAAAACGTCTTCATATTCGCTCTTGGCGTTAGGGGTTAATTACATGTTAAGGGGTCAGTGCGGGATGTAAAACTCGACTGTAAATTAGACGAGCATACATAATTTCAGTAATAACTCCCTCTAAGCATTGGACAATAAGCCAATATTAGCATGATGGTGGCCCAGCGTCGGAAACGGTGGGCCACCATCATGCTAACATTGGTTCGTTTTCTGATCTAAATAAAGCGGGTGATATGCATACTTTCCTGCCATCTGTTGAATGGGCTCGTCACGATATCAGCGTCACCTGGTGAATAGTTCGTACAACAGTCAATTTGTCAACATGTCAGGTTTTGTAGAGTTTATATTTTCTTGGATGCAACTGGTTGTTCCTCAGCCGTGCTTTGACGAATTTTTTGTCAACTACAATTTTTTTGATGGTATGTATAGAGTAAAGAATGCTTTTACAATTTCTGCACAGTATTTTGATGCATTTATAGCCGTAACTCGTTAATCATTATATTATCGCTCACCGGCATAATTTGATCCTCGGTCAGTGACGTGGCCTATATATTACCCTGGGACAGACTATTTTCTTCAAAAAATCTTGTCATCTGTGGCATGATGTGGCCGAGGAATAATGTATTTTAGGTACAGCAGAGCACTTACGCCGTTACACTTACAGACAGAGGAAAACAAGGGAAAATGCAATAGCCAATACCCTGTAGGCTGTAGACTAGGGCTAGACCTAGTCTAGGCTGCACTGCACTGCAGCAGTGCATGCCATGGCATGGGAAATACAGGAAATTCTATAATTTGCTAAAAATACACAGGGAAAATGCATACCTGCCAACCCTACCGATTCTGGCGGTAGGCTACCGATTTCACGGCCTATCCACTGCCTACCGATTTTATAGGCCTATCCTACCGCGTTTCAAATTATCAGCTCATAAATATAAAAACAACTGTAAATCTATCCCAGTTAATATGAAAACATAAAAAAACACTCGAAATAAATGGTGAAACTATGGCTAGAATGCAGGAAATGGCACATGTATTTAAAAAAAAATTCCCCGGACCCTCACCTAGCAGGCTGACCAAGCCTTCGGCACAACCAGGGGCCACATTCTGCGGGCCAAAATGTGACCCAGCTTAAAACCTACCGATTTTTTATATCAAAAGGTTGGCAAGTATGAAAATGCAGGGATTTTTACGTCAGAAATTCTATGTGTAACCTGTACCAAATACGTAGTACATTTCTTTGAACGATCATATCTAGTTTTTTTTAGAATCAGTAACATTTTAGCCCAGAATACAAGGCTATTTCGCCCAAGCTGCATAGCCTTGAATCTGGGTTTCAGCTGTATGTGAGTATAGTGAGCAGCGACAACAGATCGCGGCAGAGGGCAGAAGCCAGATTTTCTCTAAGCTGGCATCAAGGCTATGCAGCTCGGTCGAAATAGACTTTTATTCAGGGCTAGCACCATTTCAGTTACATGTACCCGCATGCTGAGCTCATTTTTCTACCCAGTCATAAAAAAGACATTTTTGGGGTAAAACATATACAGCAATCCATGGCCGCGAAGAGGACAACACAGCTATTGTAGGTGAGTTATAAAGTCACTCATAATTCGCTAACTACAGTAAATACTGTGGCCGCACAATGCAATGACACACCTGCGCCGGAGTGTAAATAATATGGTTCACATGTTCAGTGAAGCATACCAATGCAGAACTCCCCTTTTACATGAAACATTGATGTTCTTGACCTTATGTTGGTGCGCCGTCTACGACATAAGCCCAGCTTTAGCTCACCATTGGGCCAATTTTTCATGACAGCAGTAGTGCCGACTTGAGAATAAAAAAGGAATGAGAATCTCACTCTGAGGGGTAGTGAAATCGGGAGGATGGACTCAGCCGCCGACCACAAAAGTGCCCAGGAGGGGGAAAGCCCAAGAGGGGGTGTCACCGGGGTGAATTTTAATTTCATCACAGCAAATGGTGGCATCTGGCGACTCCTTTCTATGATTTTTAGTATGAAAGAATGATTGTCAAAATAATTGTGAGTAAGTTAGCAAAGTCGTTGGAATCGGGAAAGGCCAATTTTTGGTCAGAAAATAGGGAGAACTCACGCCCAAATTTGAAACTAAGCACTAATGTGACAGCTATTTTTGTAATTATGTTTACAAACTGACCCGCACGCAGGCATACCGGCGTTTTAGATAATATACTGGTGCGCGGCACACCAGTGTACCAGTGTAAAACGTTATATTTCTAGAACACTGATATGCTGTGTCCACGACTGAAACACGGTACACAGCCTGCATGCATACTGTCTAAATGATTCAGTTACAAATGTTTAGATATGCACAGCATAGGTGAGTATGATGTCAAATATTCATAACAGTATTGTGAATCTTAAGTGTGGTCTTTAGTATGACGAGGGTTAATTGTCCAGTATCACACCTCACTAGTCGGGAGGACATGTCATTAATATGTTGAGTTGTTACTCTACATCATTGTTTATCAAGAGCACAGGTGTGGTAGGCAGCTGTTGAAGTTAATTGTGTATTTTATTTTCTATGTCCTCATGCAACCAGTTAACATTATCACCTTGTTATTAATCAGAAGGCCAAGATAGCCCGCTTCTAAGGCTAAGCAATATTATTATATATACTTACTAGGTCTAATATTTATAGGTAAAAAGGGCGGGCTGCCAGAACGGCATACCGATAGAAATATACTGTTATACACTGGTATGCCGGCTGACCAGTATATTATCTGGGGCGCCTGTATACTGGCATGTGAGTCACTTCGTTATTTTAAGTTGAATGAATTCAAAAATTCCAGCAAATCCTGGTGTGTTGGCATTGGTTTTGAGCCCTGATAATTATTCCTTCAAATCTGTACAGACAAACATCGTTATGGTAAGATCATTGGGGTCCAATAAGTAAAATCCTGCTATAAGTGAATTATGTTAATTTATGCAAGACATAATTTATCATGTTACTATAAACAATGATGATAGTGATCATATTTGGATGTTTCCAAGAAACATTACAGTTATATTAACTATTCTTTTTTTGATTTACTGGTTGTAAGAGTAACTGATTTAACAAAAAGGTAACCTATTAAGCTGACTGCTTAGGTTTTTTGTATTGTTTTGTTTATTCTTGGAAGAAGTGTCTCTGCAACAACAAAAAAAATCAAGGTCTTAGAGGTGCAGTTCTCCCTGTGTTAATTCAATTTCTGAAAAATATCCCCTGGATTTACTCTAGTACTATACTCTACTCAAGTCACACAAATTGTAGCCACCGTGAAGATGCTTCAGCTCCACTTATATGATAACCTTCAACTGTATTATTTTTTGCATCTGTGTCAAAGACTTGCTAAATTTTTATTGCACTGCATAATTTACTTTTGCTAGCCACTCTAACTGTGCCGATTGCCTACTGGAAGCCCAGGTTCTATTATGCTGTCAGTGATGATATTATAGGGAAGTTCAGATATATTTTTTTCGTTTTTTCCTGTCACAAAAGCTTAAACTTTTTTATGTCAGGACGAGGGCCCTGTATGGTATAGTGTTTAAAGCTGCCTATATATAATTATGAATTTTTCTAGGAGATTAAAAATATTTTTTATGAACAAATAATCATCTATTTATCAAATACTGGTAATTAATCCTGCTTCACACAAGGCAGAATTTTTTGGGGGAAACTTATATAGTCCATATTGCATAATTTAATTTATCAGCCATAATCAATTAACCTAATTTCTGTCTCATTTGCACATTGTCTTTGTGATATGTTCTTTCTGAATTTATGATATGCCTTTTGTACTTCGAGTATGTCAATGAACATATTATTATTATTAATCAAATTTATATTTGATCATCATAATTGTTTCTTGACGACGCATCATCAGATATAAATGTTCATATGGCACATCAGGCACATCATTAACACAAGCTCAAATTTCTTGCATGCACGCCACCTGGTGATCACACTTGTTTATATTGAGACCTTAGGCACCACCTGGTGAATCTATTTAAGTTATCTCCTTTTTGATATACATGTGATAGGAAATGATTCTATTAATATTTAAAACCATGGAAAGGCTATCTTGTATCCAGTAAAGGCACACCTGTAACGTGAATTTGGATTAAAATATATCCTGTATCTGAATTGATTGGCTTTACATAATTAATTTGTTTATATGTAAGTATAAGCCTACTCACTTAAAGATGGGTACAATTTTAAATATTTAGTGCTTTAACCCTTTAAGCCCTCACGATGCATTAAAGCATCATTTTACATCCCTGAAAACAAACCTAATTTTCCTACAACCAAGGGTTTTAGAACGAAAATTTCCAAGAAACTGGTCAACCAATACATAGTAATTTTCCTAACTTTTCACCCACACCAAATCATCTTCATCCACTACAAGTCGAGAATTGCGACAGCAATTCGCGGCTTGCAGTGGGTGAAGATGACAATGGTAAACTCAGGCTTGAAAGGGTTAAGGTTAATAGAAGTGATATTTTTTAGTAAAATTTAAAACAAAAAACCTGATGTTTATTATTGGTCAGATCAAGTGTGTGCAGAATAAAGTTATTTAATTTATATACAGGCCTAGCAGCTCAAAGGTTAATGTCTTTGTTAAATTGTTCATGTTGTGTTTTTCATGCACACTAATATACTATAAAGACATATGTGACTTTATTTGATAATTAATTTTATTCTTGAGATGAAGTTTTTTTATTTACAAAACTTTATTGGATTGGTTAATAACATTTTTGCTAACAATTGCTATGATCACAGAAAAAGGCATCATCGGTCAAATAAGTTAACAAGCATTTTTTAAATAAATTTGTTTTCTTATATGACTTTATTTTAGAATTAACCCGAACAGCGCGGGGATAGACTTTAGAGGACTAAACTCCACCCTCGCACTGTAAGACTAAAAATAATTCTAATGGCCATAGACCCATAACATAGGTATTCAAATGAATCAGAAAGAGCTAACTAAGACAAGTATGATGATTTAAAATTGAAAAAATCTCTTTGGTCTCCAAGGTTTTTATAAAAAGTTCAGCTCTTAAAGGGTTAACCCTTATCTTGTTGAATATCTGTTACCCCTAAAGCTCTCACCTATGAAATTACATTTTTTGGCACTTGAAGTTGTGCTTCTCTCACAGAGACATTTTACTTTTGAAAACTATGTACACAAGTGCATTTGGAGGAGAACTCTCAAATATCATTGAAGTCGACTTCAGATTCTGTGCTCTAGGGGTTAAAATATGATTAAAACTGCATATGTATATATTTATATATGCGGTCCAAGCGGCACAAGGGTTGATGTGATTTTTGTTATTTTCAGTGCCATGTCTGAGAATTGTGATCAGCAAATGTCTAGGCTACTCCATCATCCTGGGATCTGTTATGGGTGAGTAAATGTTCAAGCCTTACAAACTGACATGTTGTTGTAGCTGGCAGTCCTAATTGAAGAGCCTGCAGCGTGTTTTAGCTATATATTCAAATGAAGCAGAAAGAGCTAACTAAGACATTGATTATAATTTCCAGTTATAAAAAAACTTTGTTCTTCATGGTTTATACACAAATATCACAGCATTGTACAGGTTGAGGGATAGATCTATAGCCATTTGTAACCATGTAGTTTGTCTTTAAAAAAGGTAAAAAATTCAAAGTTTTAAGTTTTAGTGCTTAGAATAGCCTATTTTAACTGAAATGACAGTATAAATAAGGAATATATCTTGGTTTTTCACAATGATGAAGGTTCCATAATTTTTGCTTATTTGAGATGATTATGTGCCGACAGTGCAGGTGCCGCAGATCGTGAAGATTATCCGAGCTGGTAACAGCGAGGGAATCAGCTTGGTGAGCAACTCTATGCAGATTGCCGCACTTATGTCATCATTTGCTTACAGCTACACCTATGGATACCCATTTTCGTAAGTAAAAGCTTTTAACAGTTATCATTATAGAAAAACATAGAAAAAAATAGCAGAATGAAAAATGTAGATCAATACCTGCAAAATTGCTGGGAACAATTTGGGAATAAGTCATGGAATTTTGAATTTTTACAAATGAATTCATCAAATCTTGCCAAATTTATCTAATATCGACCTGTTTACCCACATGAGAAAATAACTTATTTTTATGAATTTAATCCATAATAATTGGATATATCAGCTATAAAAAAAAGAAAAAACTAAATATTATATTTCACATTGATTTAATGACATATTTCCTCATTCGAAGTAAAAAAGTGCTGATAACATTGAACAAGTAAAAAATATCAGGGCAACAACTGTAATCATTAAAACACACACACATGCCAGAATGCCAGAATGCTAATAAATGGCTTGAAGATTCTTCAATTGTATTGGGAAATGTAATTTTTGACATTGGCTATTCAAATAGTTTAAGTGAAAATTCAGGTTTAAGATAGGATTTGAGGTGTCTTCTAATTCCCAAATATACTGTTTTTTTTTTAATCTCATTAAAACTGAATTTCTTTTTGTACATGTAGTTACATATATCGAATATCTGTCAATTTTTAAATCTTAAAGAGATTCTGGGTTTCTTGTCGCTGTTACATAATCATTGTATATTTGTCTTTTTCAGATCTTGCGGAGATTTATTCTGGGTTGTTGTTTCAGTTGCATGTTCCATAATATTGTATTTTTGTCTGTTTTCAGATCTCACGGAGATTCTGGGTTTCTTGTCACTGTTACATAATCATTGTATATTTGTCTTTTTCAGATCTTGCGGAGATTCATTCTGGGTTGTTGTTTTAGTTACATGTTCCATGATATTGTATATTTGTCTTTTTCAGATATTGTGCGGATTCTGGGTTGGTTCTTTTAGATACATATTGTATATTTGTCTGTTTTCAGATCTTATGGCGATTCTGGATTTCTCCTCATTCAGATCTGGTTGATAGCTATGCTGGGCTTTTATTACCGAGGCCAGATTGTACAGGGTCTGTTTTACACGGTTGTCATGGTATCGGGCATGGGGTACCTCCTATCACCGTCTGCTCCGCTGAAGATAATTAACTTCCTACAAGTGATGGTGATGCCAAACATGATCATTGGCAGGGTATGTATACCAGGGTAGTAGTGATGTGCCGATGATCAATTATAATCTATGATTGGTCGTTTGGTTCATCACTTATGATGATTGACTATAATCAAAGATCGGCTGTTCAGTACACCAATTATGATGATCGTTTATAACCATTATTAATCTATTGCTGCTGATAAATTTCTGACCAAACCAGGATTTCATTACATTCACGTTACGTTCGTTCACCTGTCTTGCAAGGCGCCCATGTTCTTAAAACAATGGTTGCAGTGTAGGTGTGACTGGTATTGATAACTCTCTCCACATTATAGTTATCGATTATTTTCTACAAACATATTATGTGTGCCTAACTTATGACAATATCACTCAACTGATAAGCTGATTAACTGTGATCATCAGTTGTGTAATTATAACCAATCGATTTTGAAATTCCAACCATTCTCCATCACTACAGGGTAGTCATCAGAACTGTAATAAAGAAACCATTAAGGTGACATTGTTTTGAAAATACATTACGTCTACAAGTGAAAGCCAGATGTAACTGATTTCAAATTAATTTTACCTCACCAAATAATATAGAGAATTCACCTTTTGTCATCTTAATCCACTACAATCCGAGAATTGCTGTCGCAATTCTCTACTTGTAGTGGATGAAGATGATTTGATGTGGTTTGAAAATTTAAAAAAATTGCCATGTATTGGTGAACCAGCTTCATGAAAATTTTCGTTCTAAAACCTTTTGTTGTGGGAAAATTTAGTCTGTTTTCAGGGATGTAAATTGATGCTTTAATGCATCGTGAGGACTCAAAGAGTTAACTTTTAAAAAGTGCTATGCTTAGTGAGCTGGATGAAGAAGTTAACACTGTCAGCATATCTGAGAAACTGTATAACCATAGGAACCATAGTCTTTGGATTTAAAGTAGATGGTGCCAAACTGTTAGCTTTTCGTTGATTACACAGTCAATTTTCAACCGATTTTCACGAAATTTTGCAACCATTATTTTCTGGTCATTTGGCAACAAGCCTGAAAATTAGTTAGCTTATTCCACTCCATTTGAATACCTATGTTTTGTGTCTTAGACCATTACATACCAATTTTACTCTTTCAGTGCGTGATCAACTTTAGACTTCAAAATCTGACTTATGTCAGTTCAGTTAAAGTTGCTCTGAAAAAGTTATCTCATTCTACCCTCATAATGCATCGAAGCATTATTTTGCAGCCCAAAAAATAGACAGGGTTGTAGAGCAAACATTTTCTGAAAACTAGTATAACAGTATCTGAAAACTGGTATGACAATATTTATAACAACACAGTAGAACCTGCTATGAGCAGCCACCCTTGTGACACAGGAAAAGTGGCATTTTAATGCAGGTGCCTGCTCATACATTTTGTGTAATGACCAAGTGGCCTC
Organism: Flabesymbios commensalis; assembly: GCA_964017125.1. Lineage (NCBI taxonomy): Eukaryota > Metazoa > Annelida > Polychaeta > Terebellida > Flabelligeridae > Flabesymbios > Flabesymbios commensalis. The sequence continues at coordinate 2,318,021 of OZ024916.1, forward strand.
CCATAAGAGGCTGGCTGCTCATAATAGTGGCTGCTCAGAACAGGTTCTACTGTATATAAAAAAATTGTTTAATTTGTCACCCGCTACAAGTCATCTTCGTCCACTTCCAGTCGCGAATTATGACCGTGTTTGTGGTGCATCGGAGTGGACAGGGCTTTTAGTAGGAGTTTATCATATTACCTGATTGACGTCTTTTTTCGTGTAAATGTTAAATGAATGGTTTTCAGCTCAGTGTCTTAATAATATCCATAAATTACAATGCTAATTTGAAATTGTACTCATTTCGATGTGTCCCAAATTCGATGTATTCTCGTACAAGTTACGATATATCGTAGGCTTCAGATTGGTCGAGATGGCCATCTTGACCAATCTGAAAGCCTACGATATATCGTAACTTGTCAGTGTGCTGGCTATGCAATTATCATTTTGTGATATTCAGTTGTCAGATTCTGCCGTCTACAGATAATCCCCGTACTAAAAGGGTGAAGCAGAGTGTATAAAATTAAAGCTCATTTTTGCGGTGTGATATTTTTATCAGTGCTTCAAATAATCGATGTGGTGCTCAAATATACTTGAATGGTTAAATCTCGTCTCGCTAGCATACAGAAGACATTGGCCCAATTATGGGACAATGTTGGTCCACCGTATACAACATTGCCCCATCATTGGGTCATTGTCTCACGTTTCTTGCTGAAGTCTTGAAGCAAATTATTCCGTCACTTGTTGATTGATTAATTAGTTTATTCTACCGACATCGTACATTTCATATTTCAAAGTTATGTATGTCATGTTAAACATTGTACCCGGCCCATGAGGCTTAGAAGTCAGTCAAGAAAGGGTTTATAAATGTGACCCGCCATGTGAGAAGGTATTGGATCGGGATGATAGTTCTCAAGTGTCCATGTGGACCAAGATGGAAACGGAGGAGAGGCGTCACGTTAAGGCGTCTCAGTTAGGCGGCTGTTGAAAGCATCAACATAGCCAGCTTGAATGACTGTGATTGGGAGATCAGTGATAGTTCTAAACACAAAGGAGTTCTTCTTGGCTCTTACATCCCTGAAGCTTTGTTACAATTAACATGATTAAGTATGACGTCATTTAAAATGTATTTTCAATTATATAACTAAATTTAAAACATTTAAAATCTCATAAAACAAAAAGTAATAAAGATGGAAAACTCTTTTATTTTCATTTAAAAATTAAATCATGCACCGACAACTAAAAATGTACTTCCACTGACCACATACATGTCTGTCAATACGTTGACCCTTCGCCTGTTACTCCATTGAGGAGGACCGCAAAGTCATATTTAAAGACATAATTATGCTGGCTTAGCCAGACAAATTATTCCCTGCAGCTTGATCTTGGTCCAGCGTCGTGGACGGTGGGCCAACGTTTACCCAACATTGATTCTATATGTCGTATTTTCTGGGTTCTGTCTAAATCATAGTTTCCGTTTGTTTGTAGTTGGGCCAACATCAAAACGACATTGTATCAATATTTCGTTTTTAACCTGTTTTATTATGGGAACACTGTTGATAAGAAGGAAATATGCGTTTAAATATCAAGATTTGCAAATGGTGTGTCTCAAATTATGAATAATTTCAGTCACTTGAAGTTGTGGATCGCGGTAGCGATGCACAACTTCAAGTGACTGAACATTTAAATTAGATTAGAGCTCAAAGGGTTAATATATAATGACTAAACCATATATTTAAAATTAAGGACAAACACAAAACGCTGTTTTAATGTTTCTACGACGTTCATCCAACGTCAAAATAACTATGTTAACGTTGTTTCAATGTGTCATGCTCGCATCGAATGTGTTGACTTTACGGCGTTGGCCCAGCATCATATCAACATTGGTTTGGCCTGTCCTGTATGCCGGTGTCAAGCGAAATTAGGCATGGGGTAGATATTAGGCATCACCTACATTCCTGTACATTGCGCATGACTGTGTGTAACACTTACGGATGATTATGCAGCGTATTTTTTTACATTTATGTTATTATATACTTCTTTTAAATCTGTTAAGAAAGATGTGGTAAGCTCAAACGCCTATTTTATTATTAGAGATATGCGGATCAAGGGGTTGTGTTTAGATAACTGAACAGCAGTCTTATATTAATAATACTGAAAAAAAATAATAACTAGAAAATGTGTACACTTCAATCCACGAAGAGAAACATTTTATACTTAATGATAATTACAATATATCACAAAATATACATCAAGGTGTGTCAAGTGTTTATTTTTGTTTCTGTAATCAATCTCACTCAAGTATGATTTTATTATTGTAAACCTGTAATAATCATAAATCATGCATGCTTTGATAAAGTACAGAATCCATATAATCATCTATATATCTTTCTACATAATTTTATATATATACTTTTTAATCAATGCAAATAATTGTGTATCTGTAAACTGACGTTTTTTCGGGACTAATAACGATTTTATGTAAGCTGTATAAAGGCATGTAGCCTACACCAGTAGTCAACTCTGTGGCTTGACAACACCTGGTCACAGGCTGGCGAAATTAGGCATCACCCTGCTGACACCCAACTGTGCACGCACTGGCCGTGGTGTGTCAACAAGGTGGTGCTTAATTTTGTCGATGTCGGCGGTATTGACACGCAATGGTGAACAAAATTATATAATTTAGTACATAACATCTATCGATTGATCGATAAAAACAGCAAATTAGGAAAGTAACACAACACAGTTATATTCAAATAACACATTTCTTTATTTTAATCAGATCTATATGATATAATCATCAACTGTTTACAATTCTAGCACTGTACTCATAATTTATTATACATTACAATTATACATTACGATTCTGGCATGTGTATGGCTCTGTTGGTGGGGCACTGAGGTTGACACAAGTGTAGTGGTAATATAAGTGGCACTGCTCACACAAAATCATGTCCTTTTTAATAATGCGACCAGTTCTGCAAAGGCAATGAAGCAGTACTGTTTGTACTGCCTTTGATTTTCGGTTACGTCTTTTCGCAGACTTAAATAATTGGATAGTACCTGTTTCAAAACAGTCACTAAGGTGTTTTCGCATATCATCCTGATTCTATGCATGGACAGAGGGATCCGTGCGCTCACATAGGCACGCAGCAGATGCAATGGCAAAAGCCCACAATCCTCCTGATTGACGATGCATGTCTTTAAACATGTTAAAGTCAATGTTTAATTGTGTCCTGTTTGTGCTGAATGTGAGAATTGAGATCTGTTCTATTAAACGATCTGATGCTTCCTTGGACCACAATCTTTCCTATATACTGACTGTGTTGGGTGGAAAACGAATATTTGTGGCTGTCGTTGCCGTTAACATTGAATATTTGAATACAGGCACCAGTAGATGTCACTAAATGTTGGAATTTTCATGTGGCGCCAGGGATCGCTAGGAATACCACAGTACATCTCCTGAAATAAGAAAAGACAAATAAGAAAACTTATCTACATGCAAATAAAAATAAAATAAATATTTTATAAATAAATATTTTATAGAATAACATTTAATAGCATCATTACATACGGGAAGTTAAGCTTTTAAATGAACGCCTCTCGGAACCAGATGGTCAATCAGGGGCGACAGTAGACAAAGCGATCACACCTTATTGAGTGTGACTTAATAGCTACACCGCCCCCCTTTCAGATTGCACGGCTACTTGTCACTTCACTAAAACAACATCATGTATTGCCACGCACACTTCCCGTGAAAAGATAAAAGGGAAATGATGATTACACGTTGTGCTTTATTTAGTTTGCTTATTCACACAGTTATCTAAATCATTCATTGACAGTGAATTATTACTGTAATAGTGCTATAAAAACAGGTCACTTGCAGAATTTATGTCCAATACAATTATCTATATCACATGTTAATCATTTTATTATAGTAAAAAAAAATAAGGGTATATATATATTCTAATAGTATATATTACTGAACATAAAATAATATTGATAATGTGAATACAATTTGAAAATAATTATATTACAGGAATAGTGAGTACTACATTACTGAACGTATACTAATTTCCTTGCAATTATTGGGGAATCAGGTTTGTTTCATGACTAAATAGTTTAATTTACATGAATTTATCCAACGAATTTATTTATATCATGTCTTTTAGATCGTAAACAATATATATTTTATTCACCTTTGAATAATATATAAGTCAGCATTTTAACCTCGAGTCTTCGTGATTTACTCCATTAAGGTGTTAACTGTAAAAAAGACAACTTAGGTTTTAGCTGTTGATTCACCGCAGCTGGTATACCTTTGAACTGCGACATTACAGTCAAATTGTGTGAACTATGTAGCTGGGACCGCAGCAAAAGGAAAGTGCTTGAACTGCTCTATTATTAATAAATCATATTTTCACTAACCAATTTACATGACCCTACATAACTACCTGTCAAACATGCAAAAATTTAAATATCATTGTTTAGAAAGATTATATTCATGTCTTAACGCTATATCCAGCTTATACAGATTTTAGATTAAAAAATTTAAAAATATTTAAAATAAAACACAAAACATAACAGTGGTATAGAAATAATAACTGAGAGCGAATTAGAGGTTGTTATGACAGTGAAAAAATTAGGAATGCGCCTGGTTTTTAAATTAAGCATGGCCTGACAGTGGACAAATTAGGAATGCGCCTGGTTGATAAATTAAGCATGACATGACAGGACATTGTTAAATTTGGGAAATCACTGGATTTCTAAATTAAGCATGACCTAACAGTGGAAATCACCTGGTTGATAAATTAGCATTAGTTCATAAATTAGGAATGACCTGACAGTGACAAAATTTGAAATGGGTTGATGGCAGTGCTGGTAGTGGTAAAATTAGGAATGGGTTGTTGGCAGTGTTAGTATTGGCAAAATTAGGAATGCGCCTGCATGTTGATCAATAATTTTATCAATTTTACCACTGTCAGGTCATGCCTAATTATTAAGTATGACCTGACAGTGGTAAAATTAGGAATGGGTTGTTGCCAGTATTGGTAGTGTCAAAATTAGGAATGCGCCTGGTTGATAATTAGGCACGACCTGACAGTGGTAAAACTAGGAATGGGTTGATGTCAGTCTTAGTAGTAGCAAAATTAGGAATGGGCCTGGTTGATCAATAATTTTATAAAATTTACCACTGTCAACTGAAGCTTAATTATTAAGAATGACCTGACAGTAGCGAAATTAGGAATGCGCCTGGTTGATAAATAAAGCACGACCTGACAGTGGTAAAATTAGGAATGGGTTGCTGGCAGTGTTGGTAGTGGCAAAATTAGGAATGGGCCTGGTTGATCAATAATTTTATAAAATTTACCACTGTCAACTGAAGCTTAATTATTAAGAATGACCTGACAGTAGCGAAATTAGGAATGCGCCTGGTTGATAAATAAAGCACGACCTGACAGTGGTAAAATTAGGAATGGGTTGCTGGCAGTGTTGGTAGTGGCAAAATTAGGAATGGGCCTGGTTGATAAATTAAGCATTGGGCCTATACCCTACCTGACAGTAGTAAAATTAGGAACGACCTTGCAGCTAGTCACGGCTATACCTATTTTACAACATGAATTAGACAGATAAGTTATAATTAAAGTAATTGTTGTCTTACCTTCAGTGTCGTATCTGAAGTGTCTGCAATACTTTCTTAGTGATGTCTTCTTCCCAGATTGCCTAAAGTAGCTATCAGGATATTCAGCGTATTTTAGATAGTGCCTAACATCCTCGAATGGTTTTTTGTTCTGGCTTTTTTGTTTTCCGTTAGGCCAGTTGATGTGTCACTTAATTGCTTCAGTACATATCCATGTTGACAAAAAATCTGGATGATGACCATTCACCCATGCGACACCTATAGTACTTCCCGTTGCCACCCACCCCCTCCCCAACCACTGCGCACCACACCCTGCGCATACACCTGACCCTGACTTGACACCCCATGCCTGATATAACCCCATTCCTAATTAGGCTCTTCACCGGGTTATGTCTCTCATAATTCAGGACGATGTGTTGAGATTCGTGCATCGCCTTGACAACCCTCCCCCCCCCTCTGTTGGTACCCCCTGCAGGGCCTGATGATAGTCGGCTCCGCGGCCTGTCTCCCGTAAATAGGCAAATTGACACCTAATCAAGCGGTGTTTGCCGAGGTGGGTGATTCCGACTGAATCTAGAGGATTAAAGCGGCTTAGCCGGGACGAGCGGGACCCCCCGCTGAGATCCTGAGACAACCAGGGACGCTCTGTCTGCCGAGGCAGTTATTAATGTCGATATTCAAACAATAACCTTTGTGCTTATGAAACCCATATATAGACGTTATCAAGCAAATTTCAAATAAAATAGCATCACAGAAATATAAAAATACTCTGTGGTAGCATCTAGTATTTTTATAATTTCAGTGAACTTTTTCTGAGGTAATTCAATTAAGTGAAGATTTTGTTCAGTATCGCGTAGTGCAATGTAGTGAAAAGCTGTGCTTTTTTTAATTGATTAGCGAAATATTGATGCATAAATAATAAAGATGAAGTGAGACTCAGACGTTGAAGAAGGAAATCGCTAATCAATAATTTTACAACAAAATTTTCCCTGCAATTTGTGATTTGTTTATTCTTCCTAAATAGACAACTTTTTCGCCATTATTTTGTAGCTGGATTTTGCATTCGCAATAATTATTCCATCTCCAAGTGATTGTAAAATAGAAACAAATAATTCAGCAGCACAAGGGCTAAGCCTTTAGGAGCCAATCACTACTATGTGATAAGTGCAACTGGGATAAGGTTCTTAGGCAACCAGGTGACACAAACTCGAGACGTTGACCCAGTGTTGGTTTAATGTTGGGCCACCGTCGCAGACACCCATGTTATATTCTCCCTTATACATAGACTGTCTATATAAGAGAAGATATGGAAACTGTGCGAAAACACATCATTCGTCCAAGGACCTTATTTCTTGTACATGTTCTATATATTTTCATACCGCATAAAAACTCGAACTTGCCTTCCTAACTGATCAACTGCCATACATTGCAGTTAATGTGCGATATGGGCTGACACCAATATAGGTCTCAATATACGTGTATCCACTGTATCTACAACACTACAACGCACTCAGTTTTGGTTCGAATGACGATTGACCATGTTGACGGTATTTTTTTTATCCTATCTAGAGTTGATCTTGTAAAATACAAACGTTCATCTTGATACAAAAGCTGATCGATGTTGTATATTCGCAACAGAAAGGCTAACCCTTTAGGCGCCAATCACTACTAGTACTATAATCGTTTTAACCCTTTCAAGCCTGAATTATCATTGTCATCTTCGTCCACTACAAGCCGCGAATTGCTGTCGCAATTCTCGACTTGTAGTGGATGAAAATTATTTGAAAAATTGAAGAAAATTGCCATGTATTGGTAAACCAGTTTCATGGAAATTTTCATTCTAAAACACTTAGTTGTAGGAAAATTGTATCTGTTTTCAGGGATGTAAAATGATGCTTTAACTAGGGACCTCAACACACGCTCAGATGCCCAGAATTCACCTCATTTCATGCATTTTGTGACCAGGTCGTTTGAAGTGTATTTTCACAATGAAAGTATGACAAATCATAGCAACTAAAACGCGAAAAAAACATGCACAGACTAAAGATTTATAATCACTTATTCTTATTATGCATATATTTTACAGAAAATAAATAAATATAAGCTAAATATGCTATGTAATAGACACCGGTTGCCGGCACCGACGAAAACGTTGCCATGTACGTCACAAAATGGTGTTTTTGTTGTCATTTTTTCTGGACGTACCCAGCTATCTCGCGCTGGCGCATGTGAGCCTACATGTAAATGTGGATATAATTTGCATATTCATAATCTCTAGGTCTTGTAGTTTCTATCAACTACAAAAAACATTGTGTAGTCCCGAATTTAAATATTCTTTTCACGATTTTAAATCTTTGCTGTTCAATTCCAATGCTATTGAAACTTAAATTTCTATGTTTTTGGGCGCGATTTGGTACATTAGATAGTTGTTTAATGATAAATATCATAAATGTACTTCAAAAATTGCCGGCTCACGTGCGCGGGCGGGTTTCAGCAGGTGTCAGTGTACAACGCACCGACTATCAGGCGCGCTCGATGTAAGCAAACGACGACAATCAATGCCAGTGAATATATGACGTCATGTTTCCTCAGTGATGCTCGCCGCTGGGATAACTAGAGATTGCATTATTTCTTGTATTTTTCTTTAGGCATAATGTGTTTTTAATGATGTGTTTGCATGGAAAATAATATGATTAGGCCTAGGTCTATATATATTTTCTTATTTGGGCTCCGTTGCTCTGATCTCGCCACGCTTCAAAATCATCAGTGCGGGGACCACGTGTTGTGCGCATGGTGCTGTAATTTATACATAGCATGAGTGGACCAGAGCGTGGTTTGCTGATGCGCGTGCGTACGCGGCATGTCCGGCCATAATGTAAATAAACACAAACAAGTGCTGCTATATCATGTGGACAAATCAATAACGTTAGTTATCATGGTTATATCTTCAGCAATCAGCAGACTCCATGGCAATACATAATATAGCCTATGACTGAGCAAGTGCTATATGCCATGCTCACAGGTTTTCTAGATGCCGACATCACGCTGATATTCCACTTTATCTATCATAATATATAGGCCCCCAATACAAACTCAACTATAGTCTACCAACAGCTGCTTTGAGTTGGTACTCCAGCAGTAGGCCTACCTCCCAATCAATGAATCGTGGCCAATGTGGAGTATCAGGCTGGGGGGGGGGGGGGGGGGGGGTAGGACCGGTTGACTATTGAAAGATGCAACAGTTTTTGATGCCACAGTCTAGAGCTACTACAAAATAGACTTATAGGCCCTAGCAGGCCTAGTCATTCATTGCAATTGAAACATGAAATGGAAAGATCTCTCCATTGTCAAGTAAAGTCTGGGCCTATATTTGTAATTTGTAATCACACCCTCATTCATCTGAAAATGAAAGCTAGTGTTTGCTGATTAAACTCAGTAAATTCTCAACTGATTTTCATGACAATTTGCGAGTACTATTTTTATGCCTACGCGAGCCTGCGGCTGGAGGCATTATGTAGTCGGGTTGGGTTGTCTGTCAGTCCGTCATGGTGTCCGTCTGTCTGTCTGTCCGGATTACATTTTTTTTTCGAAAGGGAGGGTAAGACAGGAAGGGGGTGGTCAAGGCTAATTTAAAAAAAATCAGTCAGGGTGGGCACATGGGGGGGTTTTAACAAATATTTATTTTTAGGGTCTTTTTTTCATTTAACGCAGTACTGTAGCCTCTGTGGATTACATTTATTTACGGGCGGGGAGGGTCAGGCCGTGGGGGGAATCAAGGCCAATTTGATTTTTTTGCTGTGGGGGGTTCAAAACAAATTTGAACAAAAAATTAGGGGGGGTCAAGGCAAATTATTACTTTTTTTTCATAACTTCCGTCTGGATTACTTTTTTTTCAAATGGGAGAGTAAGGCAGGAAGATGGGATGATCCGGCCAATTAAATAAATTCAGGCTGGGTGGGCACATGGGGGTTTTAACAAATATTTCTTGTGTGTCTTTTTTTCATTTAATGCAGTAGCCTCTATGGATTACATTTATTTATGGGCAGGGAGGGTCAGGCCGGAGGGGTGATGGTCAAGACCAATTTGATTTTTTTGTCATGGGGGGCTTTGGGGGGTTCAAAACAAATTATAACAAAAAAGTGGGGGGGGGGGACAAGGCAAATTATTATAATTTTTTTTATAACTTCCGTCCGGATTACTTTTTTTTCAAATGTGAGAGTTAGGCAGGAAGGGGGGATGATCCTGGCCAATTAAAAAAAATCAGGCAGGGTGGGCACATGGGGGGTTAACAAATATTTATTTTTAGGGTCTTTTTTTCATGTAACACACTAGCCTCTGTGGATTACATTTATTTACGGGCGGGAAGGGTCAGGCCGGGGGAGGGGGTGAGAGGGTCAAGGCCAATTTGATTTTTTTTTGCCATGGGGGGCTGTGGGGGGTTCAAAACAAATTTGAACAAAAAAATACGGGGGATCAAGGCAATTTTTTTTTTGTAAAACCTCCATCCGGACTACATTTTTTTCAAATGGGAGGGTAAGGCAGGAAAGGGGATGATCCAGGCCAATTAAAAAAATTCAGGCACGGTGGGCACATGGGTTTTTTTACCAAATATTTATTTTTAGGGTCTTTTTTTTCATTTAATGCAGCAGCCTCGGTGGATTACATTTATTTACAGGCAGGGAGGGTCAGGCCGGGGGGGTGGGGGGTCAAGGCCAATTTGATTTTTTTGTCATGGGGGGGGGGCTGTTGGGGGTTTAGAGCAAATTAGAACAAAAAAGTAGGGGGGGGTCAAGGCAAATTTTTTTTTCTATAACCTCCATCAGGATTACTTTTTTTTCAAATGGGAGGGTAAGGCTGGAAGGGGGATGATCCAGTCCAATAAAAAAATTCAGGCAGGGTGGGCACATGGGGGTTTTTACCAAATATTTATTTTTAGGGTCTTTTTTAGCCCGCCTTTTAATTTTAATTAAAAAAGGTGGGCTATTGCAATTGAAGTTCGGCGTCGTCGGCGTCGGCGTCGGCGTCAGCGTCGGCGTCGGCGTCGGCGTTAACATTTACTTGTGGGCGCGATAACTTGAAAAGTTTTTCATGTTTCCTTCCCAAATTTGTTTTGCATGTTACTAATGACCACTTCTCGGACAAGTTCAATAATGGCTGAAAAAAAATTCAAAATGGCCGATTTATTGCGATTTTTCACCTTTTACGTCAATAATTTGACCTTGTGGGCGCGATAACTTGAAAAGTTTTTCACATATCCTTTTCAAATTTGTTATGCATGTTACTAATAAGTAGTTCTTGGACAAGTTCAATAATGACCGAAAAAAAAAAAAAAATGGCCGATTTATTGCGATTTTTCTCATTTTACGTCAATAATTTGACCCTGTGGGCGCGATAACTTGAAAAGTTTTTCACATATTCTCTTCAAATTTGTTATGTATGTTACTTATAAGTAGTTCTTGGACAAGTTCAATAATGGCTAAAAAAAAAAAAAAAATGGCCGATTTATTGTGATTTTTCTCATTTTACGTCAATAATTTGACCTTGTGGGCGCGATAACTTGAAAAGTTTTTCACATATCCTCTTCAAATTTGTTATGCATGCTACTAATAAGTAGTTCTTGGACAAGTTCAATAATGGCTGAAAAAAAAATCAAAATGGCCGATTTATTGCGATTTTTCTCATTTTACGTCAATAATTTGACCTTGTAGGCACGATAACTTCAACATTTTCACAAGTATCCTCTTCAAGTTTGTTATGCATGTTACTAATAAGCAGTTCTTGGACAAGCTCAATAATGGCCGGTAAAAAAATCAAAATGGTCGACTTATTGCGATTTTTCACATTTATTTTACGTCCATAATTTGACCTTGTGGGCGCGATAACTTGAAAAGCGGCTAGTTTAACATACCATTTATATCTTGCGTTGTTATTTACGTGATGACATTCGTCTTTACTTTCTTTATCATAATTCGGCGGCGGGCTATTATCGAGTGTGCTCTTGTTTCATTTAATGCAGCAGCATCGGTGGATTACATTTATTTACAGGCAGGGAGGGTCAGGCCGGGGGGGGGGGGGGGGTCAAGGCCAATTTGATTTTTTTGTCATGGGGGACTGTGGGGGGCTCAAAACAAATTAGAACAAACAAGTAGAGGGGTCAAGGCAAATTTTTTTTTCTATAACTTCCATCGGGATTATTTTTTTTTCAAATGGGAGGGTAAGGCAAAAAGGGGGATGATCCAGTCCGATAAAAAATTTCATGCAGGGTGGGCACATGGGGGGTTTTAACAAATATTTATTTTTTTCCATTTAACGCAGTAGCCTCCCTGGATTACATTTCTTCACGGGCGGGGAGGGTCAGGCCGGGGGGTGGGGTTTTGTTGGTTTGGTCAAGGCCAATTTGATTTTTTTGTCATGGGGGACTGTGGGGGGTTCAAAACATTTTTTAGGGTTCTACATGTAGGCAAATTAATATATTTTTTTTCTATAACTTCCGTCCGGATTACTTTTTTTTCAAATGGGAGGGTAATGCAGGAAGGGGGTATGATCCACGCCAATTAAAAAAACTCAGGCGGGTGGGCACCTGGTAAACATTGTGTATAAATTTGAATGAAATCTACCCTTAAAAACTCCAGGAGAAATAAGTTTTTTGCAAATTGTGGAACAACCAACAGACGTGTGATGTGCCATGACAAGTGGACACATAATTAATGATAAATCACATTTGGTTGTCATGGATACCATAAACACAATCAAGGAAATGCAGTTGCCATGGAAACTTAATAGAACAATTCAAGGCTATGAAATAAAACATATCTATGTATAAAGATCTTCACCTCTTTTGGACATTAAATGCAAGATGAATTATAATCATGATAATGGTTGCCATGGAAATCATAAAAATGATAGCAAGCAATGGAGAGGTTCTAGAATCTGGTTGCCTACAATTGACAGATTTTGTTTTCACCACATTGTAACATGAAAATTAATTAAAAATTAATAGTTGACATGGAAACCACAAACAAAAAATGGGGTTGCCATGGAAACTTAGTAAAATACCAATTAATTCAAGGCTATCAATTAGGAAAAATGGAGTTACACATCTTGAATTGAAATATATTCAACATAATTTATGATCAATTATAATGGTTGCCATGGAAATCGTAAAAATATGAAGAAAATTCAGTTGCCATGGAAAATAAATCAGACAATTTAAGTAGCAACTAAAAACATGGCTGTATACTATATATACAGGCTAGAATTCAAAGATGTTGTCTTTACTATTTTCTTAACATAAAATTAATGATAGATCAATAGTTTCCACAGAAACCACAAATATATGATAAGAATGGGATTGCCATGGAAACGAAATAGAACAGGTCAAGAAAAAAATGTGGTGGTATATATATATCCAGAATTGAAAATGTTATTTTAACCATTTCTTAACATAAAATTAATGATAAATTTATAATTACCATGGGAACCACAAATAAAAATTGGGTTGCCATGGGATTTTACTAAGTGAAATACTCTAAAGCTGCGAAGGAAAGAATAAAAAGTCATTTACTTTAAAAATGTGTGTGCTTCTCAGCATTTTTATTGAATAAGTAATGGTTTACAGTAAAAAAAACTGTAATTTTATTGTATCACTGTTGGTAAATAATGGTTGCCATGGAAACAAGCTATTGTTAATATCGAGATGCGAAAAGTGAAAATTTATATAAAAAAACATCTTAGATCTTTTTATACAGGTCATATTGATAAAAAAAAGAGATTTTGTGTTGAATGCTTGGAAGTATGTAGCTGAAATAAGTGAGGTAGAATTAGTTTTTTTTCCCTCTTCAGAATAGTTTTCGCCTTTAACTTTCATGTTTACCATGCAAACCCATTATAAAAATCTCTAACATTTTGAAACACACATTACCAATAACTTTGCACTCGATTGTCCGATTTCAAAAATGTAAAAAGCATTATGCTCAGCAGCATAAGATCTATCTATAGTGCTACTTTTTGAAGTCATACCATTTATTTGAAAATTTAATTGAGGTCCCTACTTTAAGGCATCGTGAGGACTTAAAGGGTTGAGTCTGCTTTATTATCAGGAGAAATCACAATGTTTAAACATCAAGATTTGTCAGTGTTAGGTCTTAACCCTTTAACCGTCGGTGCCGCATATATTGGGGTTTTCATTTTTTATTAGCACAATAAGTACCACATTTTAAATATGTTAAAGATGAAATGTGACATCAACCAGCAAGATTTGAAAAGAGTTGACCTCTATTTTGTCAAATCTGAATAATTTTCGCTCACTTGAAGTTGTGTGTCGCGTCAGCGAGACACAACTTCAAGTGGGTGGAAATTCAGATTGAATAATTTGGCGGTTAAAGGGTTAAATTAAACAAAGGTGAGTCATTTTCACTCAGTCGGAATTGTGAGTCGCGGTAGCGAGACACAACTTCGAGTGTGTGAAAAATTAAATGAGATAAATTAACGAGAAGGTAAAAGGGTGCAGGCTTAGAGTCCAATATCAATTTTAAAGATTTATCATCCGACTTTGCATTTTACACCCCTGGTCACTGGACCTGTTCATTCGTGTGCCATTTCAACTCCACGGAGAGCATACAGCCACGGAGAGCATACAGCCCTGCAGTCATTTCAGCGCATTGAAATTATCGTACATATTGCCACTTCTGTATTACGAGGTACTCATTTACACTTGAGTCAAGTGAAGTACTTGAGGGTAAAGTGCCTTGCCCAAGAACACAACATAGAAACAAAGTCCCCAAATCATGAACATTGAGAGGGGAGAAGCATGATATTTCTCTGAAAACCCTGCAC